>PVKU01005772.1:0-116491 GCA_004027475.1 Anoura caudifer
GATCACCTGGGCTATGGACCAAAGCAGTCTTCCCTGGTGTGGAAACATGTTGTCTCCAGAACCTGCAGAGGCCTGCCAGGTGCTGTGTTTCCTTTTAAATGGTGGAAGGTGCTCAGTGCAGCACTTTATGTTTTGGGCAGGATTTCCTGATAGACCCCTGGCCACTGAAACCTTACACATTTTACTGATGTAGAAGGCTCCTGAATCTTTTATCAACTACCCTCTGGAATACATGTAGCTTTCCAGGATCTCTACTGTTTTGACCACTTCTTGCTCATCTGATTCAGTCAGCATGATGTCATGGAGACAAGTGGATCCATGTGACTTTCTGAGGGTTAACTAAATGGTCTAGACATCTTCTGACCATATTATGACAGAGGATTGGGTCAAAATTGTAAAATGTATACTGTTGTTTATTCCATGTGCCTACCAATTTTTTCTCATGCACACTTTTGATAGCAGTGGAAAGTAGAACATTTGCCAAGCTTTTAGCTACCTAAAATGTACCTGAGACTGTGTTAACTCATCTCTACCAAAGAAATCGTAGTGGCTGGAACATGGCTGCAATTGAATTACTACTTGATCGAGTGTGCTGTAGTTTGTCATACTCCAGGGCCCGACTACTTTGGGGGGCCATATTGGTGAATTACATGGAGATCATGGGGATCATCATCCCTGCATCCTTTTTATCTTCAAGATTGCCAATAAGTTCTTCCATCATCCTAGGGGGCAATCTTTTACTATTAGTCCTGGAGGGCAGCTGGAGGCTGTTTCAGAGGCATAGCCCTACCTGGGCTCTGCTGTGACTTAACTGTAGTTAGAGTCCTAGAGACCAGGAGGGGAATAGGGGAAGATCCTGATGGAGCATATAACTTGTGGGGCATCATCTCCAGCGAAGGTTGGGGAGGATACTTCTTCAGGCTCAGAAGTTTCTAGGGAACCTGGAGACTCAGGACTTTCAGGCCATCCCTGCAGCTCTCCCCATTTCATGAATTAGGGCCTTTATTCTTTATCCAATCAGGTTCCTGACCCTGGTGTGGCATGCCTGCCTCAGTGGTGACTGGAGGAATGTACACTATTCAGACAGAGCCTGGCTTAGGTGGTAGTCATGTATATGGGAAGAAGCCTGTGAAGAGAGAGGTACTAGAATGAGGTCCCCTAGGGAATGAGAAGATATTGGATCTAGAACACAAGTGGAAGCAGTGGCCTCAAATAAGAGGATAGAGGAGGCAAGGAGTAGAGGATGGTTGCAAATACAAATAAATATTAGGTGTGGTTGCAGAGAAGGAGGGAGTTTCTGCCTGATATCTTTTCATAAATATATACACCTCTCAGCTATCGGCAAAAGCATTCCTCAAGTACACATGAGGGACTTGTGCATAGACATTGAATCCCATAGAGTGGTCCACAATGGGAACCACTGTTGGGTAAATCAATGCATGGCTTCCTGAATGAGAAGTCAGATAACCAGGCAGAGAACAATGAGAATATCTGAGTTAGTACAGGACAAGATGGAATTGCATTGCTCAAAGGCACCATAACCAGTGGATTTCAATCAACATTCATTCACAAACACATGCTTGACCCCTAGCAGGAGGAAGCTGCTGTAATGAATGAGACACAGTCTGAGCCCTTGAGTTCCTGAAAAAGACAGAACAACGGCTATAAAAACATGATTGGATATCTCCCAAAATACAGTTCTCTTATTTTTCTCCACAATGAACCCAGTCCCTTAAGGCAGGTGGGAAGGGTTTCTTTGCTGAGAACCACAGCTCAGCCATTATGGGGGCACAGGCAAGCATTAACTGACCTGGGCTCAACCTCCTTCAGTGCTGAGTGCCTGTAGCTGGATCTCTAGGGGAACATTTGACTGAAGGAGCTCCAAGAGGGAGGTCCATGTTTCCCATTGGGCCACCCTCTTGCCTTACCCTAGGTCTGGTCTCTAGGACACCTGAATCAGAAACAAAGTAGATGGCTGTCAGAAAGGCTGCAGAAAATAGGTGAGGGTCTTTGTTGGTAAACTTCCATGCAGATCCCCATTCCTTCCTCTGTAAATCATCTCCTTCTAAGTAAAAGCTTTAAAACAAAGATTTTCTTTATTTTCAGAGAGAGGGGAAGGGATAGAGAAAGAGAGGGAGACAAACACTGATACATTAGAGAATGTTGATTGCTTGCCCCTTGCAGGCCCCCAGCCAGGAAGTGGGCTGGCAACCCAGGCATGTGCCCTGATGGTAAATTGAACCTGCAACATTATGCCTTGCAGGTTAATGCTCTACTAACAGAGACACTCCAGTCAGAGCCAGAAGAGCTTTTCTTAAAAGTTGTTCAATTACAGTTGTCTAAACCCCCCACCTTGCTCTCTCCTGCTCTGCCCACCCCCCTAGAAGAGCTCTTAGTACTGTGGTCTTTGGCCCCCAGCCAGTACAGAAAGTAATTTGTCATGTATGGCCTTCAGTAGCTTTCTCAGGTGCCCTGGAAACCCTGGAATGGACTGAAATGCAAAGCTCTGTGGGAGGGGAGGGTGCCTAGAGAGATGGGAACTAAGTCATCTTCACCTTTGCCCCACTCAGTTGGTCACCGAGAGAGGTCTACTCAAAACAATGCACAGATTGAAAGAGAGTTTTCAGCCAATCTGCTGCTACAACACTTGAATGGTGTTAAGGTTTTCCTCTGTGACTGTACGCTGGCCAGTTACTCCATGTGTTTCCAGCAGTCTTTACTTTACGTGAGCAGTTGCTGTTAGGTGTAGGCTCGCCATTTTAAAGCTCACTCAACCCCTTTTGTTTTCTTACGAGGCACTCTCCCTGGTTTCCTCAGCTAATCCTTTCTGCCTTGGTTTCATTGACATTGTCTGGGGCTCACAGAGCCACCTCCTGGGAGCAGCTGTGTCCATCCCTCTCCTTTCACCCATTCCGTATGGTTCGTGTTGGGTGTGACTCACGTAGAAGGGTCTGCTCTGCCTGCCATCTCATGTATGTTTGCTTTTCACTAGAATAGTTCAAACATACATCTCTGGGCCACACCCCTCATCAAAACCCCAGGGGCACAAATTTGGAGACCTATTCATGTTTCACCCTGGTGTGTGCCTGGCTGCATTTTCCCACCCTTCCCACAGCGCTTGATGATTTGGGTGGGTGGAGGGTAACTGTGTGCTTCACTGAAGAGGTCTTAGGGCCTCACAGCTACGCTTTCCTTGTAAAGCACCTTGGTGCATTTTACGTGTTCAGTAATTCTAAGCAATGTTCTGCTAATCACATCTGCTGACCTTGGGTGGCAGCATTTGCACAAATTTATAGCTGTCCATGAATTGTCTGAAAGCATATCAGATGAAAAAGATGTTTCCAAACAATATTATTCAAATATTGAGATTTATTTTATTTCTTTTGTGTTAGTTATTTTGTTATATATTTATTGAATGACTGAGAGAATGAACCAAAAGTACTTGGTCCATGTGTCAAATGTGTGTTTGCCATGGTGACAGCGGCAGTCAGTCCCCTGATCACTTTAGGGGGCCCTCTACCCCTTCCTGCCCATCTTATATGTTTGAATGTTTGAGGTTCACCCTGGGCCTCAGACTTTCTGCTCTCCCTACTGCAGAGGGGCCTGTGAGCTCTGTCAAGGGACAGTTTCTCTAATTCTTCTGTGTTCAGGGGGTACGTGTTGTTATGCATCCCTGGGAAGGGCTTGTCCTGGTCTCTATGTTTTCGCCCCCTGTGAGTACATCTCTGCTTGGCTGCCTTGTTCTGGCAACTCCTCTGCACTGAGTGGTATCCAGGCTGCTCTGACTGTTTTCAGGCCCATGTGTTTGTTGCCCTTCTTATACCTGTGCTACCACTGTATTCGCTAATAGCACTCCTGCTTTCCCCTCAGCATCTTCCCTTAGCCCTGCCCACAGCCCCATAAACAGTTCCTTTGTTAAACCTTCCTCCCACTGGCATTTCATTGGCCATCTCTGTCTCTCTTTGCCACAGCACCACCACCCTAACTTCCATAATCTCTCACTTTCCAGTCTGCTTCCATATATTCTGCTACCTGCTGTTTGTTTTACACTATGCAACCATAATGATTATCTGATACCTTGCAAAACACAGATCTGATCCTTTCACTCTTCACCTAAAAGCCCTGCAGTGGTCACCCAGTATTCATAAGATAGTGTCCAAACTCCCAACATTGCCTTTAATTTAAGATCCTGCATTGCCTAAACCCTATCTACTCTCCAGCTTCATCTCACTCACATTTCCCTTTGCCCTCTCTGTGCTAGCAACGTGGTTCATCTTTACTCTTGGTCTGTGCCATATGCCCTTCCTGGGGCCTTTGAACGTGTTGTTCTCTGGCCTACAATGCTCATTCCTCTCCTACTCTCCTCTTTATCCCTTAGATGTCCTTTGTTTCTCAGCTTAACTGCTACTTACTTCAGGAAGGCTTGCTTCTCCGACCTCCCTGATTTGGTCAGACTCCCCTGCTTAAACACTGAGTACCTCTCTTTCATAATACTTTTCACAACTTTGATTTTACATTTCTTCATGTGATTATTTGGTATGTCTCCACCCCTAGACCTGTAGACTAGAGCTTCTCAGGTCATGAAGCCTGGGAACATGTTGTTTTTGTGTATGGCTGTATCCCTTAGTGCCTTGTATACTGTTTGTCCATATTTTTTTCTTGAAGAGTAAGTGATTGGATCAGGAAAAAGATGGTGGGATTTATAGAACCCTGATGGGGAACTGACCTTATGCCAGAAGCCCACGTTTTCCATCTCTAATGGGAATACAGAATGAAAAGATGCATCCACATTCAGTCAACAAATATTATTTACTATGTGTCAAGCACTTAAGATTCATCAGTGTACAAAACGGGAAAAAAACCTCTGTCTTTGTGCAGGTTTGTATTGTACTGCCAGGAGACCATCAAAACAACATACAAAGTAACAAACCTATCATTTCAATAAAAATAAGTGAAGAAAAAGCATAGTGAGGGTAAAGGCACTGTTAGTAGGTACTGTTTTATGTAGGTTAGTCAAGGAAATCTCTTGAGACCAGAAACCATGGTTAGATTGCTAACATGAGTGAGATTCTCTTTTTTCCTCTAGCTCTCATTTTCTTCCTCTACCTTTCTCCCTCTTCTTAATGTTTTAAATTTATTTTATGATCTTGTGATTCTTGAAGGAACTGCAAATAATAAATTATTTCAAGCCCAATATATTCTCCAAAGAGGATAGATATTTTGGCATTTCTTTTATCATTTAAAGAGACTTGCTGTTGTTTTAAATTTTTTTATTGCTCTGCAGTTACAATTGTCCCCTTCCCGCCATTACTCCCCCGCCTTATCCACCCCCACTTCCTACATTCAGTCTTCCCTCCCCGCATTGTCTTTGTCCATGCATCCTTTGTACATGTTCCTTGACTTGACCCTTCTATTTCTTTGCCCCATTATCTGTCTCCCTTTACTTCTCTGGTCACTGTCATTTTGTTATTTATTTCTATGTCTCTGGTTCTGTTTTGCTCACTTGTTTGTTTCATTGATTAGGTTACCCTTATAGCTGAGACCATTTGGTATTTTTCTTTCACCACCTGGCTTATTTCACCTAGCATAATGCTCTCCAATTCCATCCATGCTGTTGTGAAGGGTAGGAGTTCCCTTTCTTTCTCTTGCATAGCATTCCATTGTGTAAATGCACCAGTTTTTTGATCCACACATTTACTGATGGGCACCTAGGTTGCTTCCAGCATTTGGCTATTGTAAATTGTGCTGCTATGAACACTGGGGTGCATAGGTTCTTTTGAATTGGTGTTTCAGGGTTCTTAGGGTATAATCCCAGCAGTGGAATTGCTGGGTCAAAAGGCAGTCCCTTTTTTAGTTTTTCCAGGAAATTCCATACTGTTTTCCACAGTGGGTACACAGGTCTGCAGTCCCACCAACAGTGCATTAGGGTTCCCCTTTCTCCACAACTTCACCAGCACTTGTTGTTTGTTGATTTGCTGATGATGGCCATTCTTACCAGTGTGAGGTGCCATCTCATTGTGGTTTTAATTTGCATCTCTCTGATGGCTAGTAATGCTGATCATCCTTTCTTATGTCTCTGGGCCCTCCATGTGTCCTTCTTGGGGAATTGTCTGTTCAGGTCCTTTGCTCATTTTTTCATTGGGTTGTTTGTCTTCCTGGTCTGGAACTCTATGAGATCTTTGTATATTTTGGAGATCAAACCCTTGTCTGAGGTGTCATTTGCAAATACACTTTCCCATACAGTTAATTCCATTTTCATTTTGCTTATGTTTTCTTTAGCCAGGCAGAAGCTTTTTATTTTGATGAAGTTCCATTTGTTTATTCTTTCCTGTATATCCCTTGCTCTAGGGAACATATCAGTGAAAATATGGCTGTTTCCTGCCATGTTCTCCTCTAAGACTTATAGCGTCACAGCTTATATTTAAGGCTTTGATCCATTTTGAGTTTATTTATGGTTTCAGTTGGTGGTCGAGTTTCTTTTTTTTGCATGTAGCTGTTCAGGTCTTCCAACACTATTTGTTGAAGAGGCTATTTTTACTCCATTTTATGCTCCTGCCCCCTTTGTCAGATATTATTAATTGACTGTAGTGACATGGATTTATTTCTGGGTTCTCTATTTTGTTCCATTGATCTATGTGTCTGTTCTTATGCCAGTACCAGGCTGTTTTGATTACTGTGGCCTTGTAAGACATTGTGATGTCAGGTATTGTGATCCCTCCTACTTTGTTGTTCTTTCCCAAAATTGCTGAGGCTTTTTAGGGTCATTTATACTTCCATATGAATTTTTCCAATTATCTATGTCTGTGAAATGTGTCACTGGTATTTTGATAGGAATTGTGTTGATCTATCAATTGCTGTGGATAATACGGACATTTTGATGATGTTAATTCTTCTAGCCCATGAATACGGTATATGCTTCCATTGATTTGTGACTTCCTCAATTTCGTTCTTCAGTTTTCTGAGTACAGGTCTTTTACCTCCTTGTTGAAATTTATTTGTAAGTACTTTGTTATTCTTGTTGTTATAGCAAATGGGAATTTTTCCTACTTTCTGTTTTCTATATTTTGTTGTTGGTGTACAAAAATGACATCGATCTCTGAATAATGACTTTGTATCCTCTTGTTTGGCCAGATTCCCCTACTTGGTTGAGTATTTTTTTTTTGGTGGAATCTATAGGGTTTTCTGTGTATACTATCATTTCATCTGCAAACAATGATGTTTTACTTCCTCTTCTCTAATCCAGCACCTTTTATTTCTTCTTCTTGTCTGATTGCTGTGGCTAGAATTTTCAATATTATGTTGAATAGAAGTGGTGAAAGCAAACATCCTTGTGTTGTTCCTAATCTTAGTGGGAAGGATTTTAGTTTTTGCCCATTGAGTATGATGTTAATTGTAGGTTTCTCATATATGGCCTTTATTATGTTGAAGTATTCTCCCTCTACTCCCACTTTGCTGGCTGTTTTTATCATAAATGGCTGCTGTACTTTATCAAATGCTATTTCTGCATCTATTGATATGATCATGTGATTTTTATCTTTCTTTTTGTTTATGTGATGTATTATGTTTATTTATTCGTGAATATTGTACCATCCTTGCATCCCTGGGTTGAATCCCACTTGATCATGGTGTATGACCTTTTAAAGTATTGCTGGATGTGGTTTGCCAATATTTTGTTTAGAATTTTTGCATCTACTTTCATTGGCATATTGGCCTGTAGTTTTCTTTCTTTGTTGTGTCTTTATCTGTTTTGGGGATTAGGATGATGCTGGCCGCATGAAAAGAGTTTTGGAGTCTTCCCTCATCTTGGATATTTTGGAATGGTTTGAGAAGGATAGGGGTTATCCCTTCCTCAAATGTTTTGTAAAATTCTATGAAACCATCCAGTCCAGGGCTTCTGTGTGCTGTGAGTTTGTTGATTACTGCTTCAGTTTCACTAGCTGTTATCAGTCTATTCAGGCTTTCTGCTGCTTCTTGGTTCAGTTTGGAAGATTATACATTTCTAGAAATTTGTTCATTTTGCCCAGGTTTTCAAATTTATTGGTGTATAGTTGTTCCTACTAATTTTTTACAATCCTTTGTATTTCTGTGGTATCTGTTGTAATTTCTCCTCTTTCATTTCTGATTTTATTTATTGGGTTTATCTTTTTTTCTTGATGAGTCTGGTTAAAGACTTGTCAATTTTATTTATCTTTTCAAAGAACCAGATCCTGGATTTATTAATCCTTTGTATTGTTCTTTTAGTCTCAATGTCATGTATTTCTGCTCTGATCTTGATTATTTCCTTCCTTCCACTCGCTCTTGGCTTTATTTGTTGTTGTTCCTGTAGTTATTGTATATACAGAGTTAGGTTATTTATTTGAAAGGTTTCTACATTTTTTAGGTAAGCCTGTATTGCTATGAATTTCCCTTTCAGGATTGCCATTCTGTGTTCCATAGATTTTGCAATGTTGTGTGTTCATTTTTATTTGTTTCCAGAAACTTTTTTATTTCTTCCTTTATCTCATTATTAACCCATTCATTGTTTAATGACATGCTATTCAGTCTCTATGAATCTGACTCTTTTTGAATTTTTTTCTTGAGGCTGGTTTCTAGTTTCAAACCCTTGTAGTGCAAGAAAATGCTTGATATGATTTCAGTTTTCTTAAAATTGTTGAGGTTTGTTTTGTGTCCTATCATGTGGTCTCTCTCTAAAAATGTTCCATGTGTATTTGAAAAGAATATGTATTTTGCTTCTTTGGAGTGAAAGGTTCTATATATATCAGTTAAGTCCATTTGATCTGGGATGTGTTCAGTGCCATAATATCCTTGTTGATTTTTTTTGGAAGATGTATCCATTGTTGACAGTGGGGTGTCAAAATCCCCTACTATAGATATTGTTCTCTGTATTTTTCTTGTAGTCCTCCAAGATTTCCCTTATATATTTGGATGCTCCTTTGTTGGGTGAATTTATTCCATTTACATTTAATGTTATTATTGATAGGTACTTATTCATAGCCATTTTACCCTTTGTACCTGTGTTCTTCTCTTTCTCTCACTCTTTTTCTTCATCTCCTTAAAGCAGTCCCTTTAGCAGGTCTTGCAATGCTGATTTGGTGGGGTGTATTCTTTCAGCCTTTTTTTTTTTGTCTGGGAAATTCCTTATTTCACCTTCTATTTTAAATGAGAGCCTTGCTGGATAGAGTAGTCTTGGTTGCAGGCCTTTGCTTCATTACTTGTAATATTTCTTGCCTTCCCTTCTGGCTTATGGTGTTTCTGTTGAGAAGTCAGCTGCTAGCCTTATCAGAGCTC
Source organism: Anoura caudifer (assembly GCA_004027475.1). NCBI lineage: Eukaryota > Metazoa > Chordata > Mammalia > Chiroptera > Phyllostomidae > Anoura > Anoura caudifer. The sequence goes on from PVKU01005772.1 coordinate 9,289, forward strand.
CCTTGTATGTTACTTCCTGTTTCTCCATTGCTGCCTTTATGATTCTCTCTTTGTCTTTGAATTTTGTCACATTAGTTATGGTGTTTCTTGAACTGAGCTTCTTTAGGTTTATCTTGATTTGGACTGTCTGTGCTTCCTGGACTTGTATGACTTGTTCTCTTCAAATTAGACAAGTTTTCCATCATTACTTTTTGAAACAGGTTCCCTATCCCTTGCCCCTCTTCTTCTCCTTCTGGTATCCCTATTATGTGGATATTATTACGTTTCATGTTGTCCTGCATTTCCCTCAAACCCTCTGCATTCTTCATTCTTTTTTATTCTTTTTTCCTTTTCTTGCTCTTTCTGGAAATTTTTTTTCTACCTTGTCCTCTAGCTTGCTTTTCGATCCTCTGCTTCATCTAGCCTGCTTTCGATTCCTTCTGCTGTGTTCCTGAATTCAGAAATTGCATTCTTCATTTCCTCCTGGCTCTTATTGATAGTTTCTGTGTTCTTTTTCATGATGATATAGTTTCCAGTAAGTTCCTTGTAGTTTCACTGTAGTGTTTGTAATTCTCATTTAAATCTTTGAGCTTCCTTATAACCATTGTTTTGAACACAGTATCTGATAGTTTACTTGCCTCCATTCCATTTAACACTCTTTCTGGGGATTCCTCCTTTCCATTCGATTGGGGGTTGTTTCTTTGTCTTCCTATTTTAGACACTTTTCTTGTTTGCTTCTGATTCTTTTTTTTTAACTTCCAGATTATGATTTTTATTTTTAAGGAGGGTAAAATCCATTCTTCACAGTTTAGTCTTTTTTGATAGTTTATTTTTTTAGGAGAATAAGTCAAATAAAAGATAGCTTATCAATGCTCTTCCTGAATATCCATGACTTAACCTTTTCCAATTTATGTGGAAACTACAAAGACCTATCAGATGTTTGCCCTGCCAAGCTTTCTTCACAGTTTCTTAGGCATTAAAGGCAGTGGAATGATGGAAACAGTGAACAGGAAAGGAAACCTTTACATCCTCCTGCTTTTCCTGTGGTCAGAAAACTTGCCAACAAGCATCCTTGGCCCACTTCACAACAGGCTTCATGAGCATTTGAGAGGAGATACAACTCAGGGAACATGTAGCTCAGTTTTCACTAAGTCTGAGCAAGGATCTGGCTGTGTAGGACCTGATCACAGTTCTCTCCCATTTGAAATTCTGCTGCGAATCACTATTGTTTTCAAGCCCAGTAGTTTTCAAGCATATTCAATAGACTTGTATTATTAAAAGCACTAAATATGTGTTATAGAAAATGAGAAAATACAGATAAGCAAAAATAAAAATATAAAAGCCATGCATTCTTATTATCCAAAGAACATCATTTTGACATCTTAGTTGTTATCCTCCTAGGTACTGCTTTTGCTCCCATTCCATCCCACCACCCCAGCCCTCCCCACCTCCCTACCATTTCCACCCCCGCTAGTTTTTGTCCATGTGTCCTTTATACTTGTTGCTTGAAACCCTTCCCATTTCCCCCAGAAATTGCCTCCCCTCCCCCTCTGGTGACTATCAACCCCTTCTCAATTTCAGTGTCTTTGGTTATATTATGCTTGTTTGTTTGTTTTTTTTTATTAGATTCCGTTAAAGGTGAGATCGTATGGTATTTGTCTTTCACTGCCAGGCTTATTTCGCTTAGCATAATGCTCTCCAGTTCCATCCATGCTGTTGCAAAGGGTAGGAGCTCCATCTTTCTTTCTGCTGAATAGAATTCCATTGTGTTAATGTAACAAAGTTTCTTGATCCATTCATTTACTGATGGGCACCTAGGTTGCTTCCAACACTTGGCTATTGTAAATTGTGCTGCTATGAACATTGGGGTGCATAGATTCTTTTGGATTGGTGTTTCAGGGTTCTTAGGATATAATCCTAGCAGTGGAGTTGCTGGGTCAAAAGGTACATCCATTTTTAGTTTTCTGAGAAAATTCCATACTGCTTTCCACAGTGGTTGTACCACTCTGCAATCCCACCAACAGGGCACTAGGGTCCCCTTTTCTCCACAACCTCTCCAACACTTCTTGTTTGTTGCTTTATTTATGATGGCCATTCTGACAGGTGTGAAGTGGTATCTCATTGTGGTTTTAATTTGCATCTCTCTGTTAGCAAGCGATATTGAGCATCTTTTCATGTGTCTCTGGATCCTCTGTATGTCCTCCTTGGAGAAGTGTTTGTTCATTTCCTTTGCCCATTTTTTACTTGGGTTGCTTGTCTTCTTAGAGTGGAGTCATATAAGTTCTTTATATATTTTGGAGATTAAAATCTTGTCTGAAGTATCATTGGTGAATATATTTTCCCATACAGTTGGTTCTCTTTTTATTTTAATACTGTTTTCTTTAACCATGCAGAAGGTTTTTATTTTGATGAGATCCCATTTGTTTATTCTTTCCTTTATGTCCCTTGCTTTAGGGGACATATCAGTAAAAATGTTGCTGCATGAAATGTCTGAAATTTTCCTGCCTATGTTCTCTTCTAGGACTTTAATGGTGTCATGGCTTATATATAAATCTTTTATCCACCTTGAGTATATTTTTGTGTATGGTGTAAGGTGGTACTCGAGTTTCATTTTTTTTGCATGTTGCTGTCCAGTTCTCCCAACACCACTTGTTGAAGAGGCTATTTTTACTCCATTTTATGTTGCTGCCTCCTTTGTCGAATATTAATTGACCATAGAGACTTGGGTTTATTTCTGTGCTCTCTGTTCTATTCCACTAGTCCATGTTCCTGTTTTTGTGCCAGTACCAGGCTGTTTTGATTACAGTGGCCTTGTAATACAGTTTGGTGTCAGGTATTGTGATCCCTCCTACTTTGCTCTTCTTTCTCAAAATTGCTACAGCTATTCGAGGTCATTTATGATTCCATATAAATTTTTGAAGTGTTTGTTCTATATCTGTGAAATATGCCATTGGTAATTTGATAGCTATTGCATTGAATCTGTAAATTGCTTTGGGTAGTATGGACGTTTAATGATGTTAATTCTTCCAATCCATGAATACGGTATACATTTCCATTTGTTTGTGTCTTCCTTGATTTCTTTCTTCAGTGTTGTGTGGTTTTCTGAGTATAGATATTTTACTTCCTTGGTTAGGTTTATTCCTAGGTATTTTATTTTTCTTTTTGCTATATCAAATGGGATTTTTTCCTTGACTTCTGCTTCTGCTCTTTCATTGTTGGTATACAAAAATGCCTTTGATTTCTGGATATTGACTTTGTATCCTGCTGTTTGGCTAAATTCATTTATTAGGTCAAGCAGCTTTTTGGCCAAGTCTATAGGATTTTCTATATACACTATCATGTCATCTGCAAATAATGATAGTTTTGTTTCCTCCTTTCCAATTTGGATGCCTTTTATTTCCTTTTCTTGTCTTATTGCTGTGGCTAAGACTTCCAATACTATATTGCATAGAAGTGGTGAAAGTGGACAACCTTGTCGTGTTCCTGATCTTAGTGGAAAAGATTTTAGTTTTTGCCCATTGAGTATGATGTTGGCTCTAGGTCTTCCATATATGGTCTTTATTATGTTGAGGAATGCTCCCTCTATTCCCACTTTGCTGAGTGTTTTTATCATAAATGGGTGCTGTACCTCATCAAATGCTTTTTCTGCATGTGTTGATATGATCATGTGATTTTTGTCTTTGCTTTTGTTTATGTGATATATTACATTTACTGATTTGCGAATGTTGAACTGCCTTGCATCCCTGGGATGAATCCCACTTGGTCATGGTGAATGATCTTTTTAATGTATTGTTGTATGTGGTTTGCCAAAATTTTGTTGAGAATTTTAGCATCTATGTTTATCAGCGATATTGGCCTAAAGTTTTCTTTCTTTGTTGTGTCTTTATCTGGTTTGGGGTTTAGGATGATGCTGGCTTCATAAAAAGAGTTTGGGAGTCTTCTATCTTCTTGGATTTTTTGGAATAATCTATGAATGATAGGGGTTACCTCTTCCCTAAATGCTTTGTTAAATTCTCCTGTGAAACCATCTGGTTCCAGGATTTTGTGTGTTGGGAATTTTTTGATTACTGCTTCAATTTCCTCTGCTGTTATTGGTCTGTTCAGGCTTTCTGCTTCTTCTTCATTGAGTTTTGGGAGATTATATTTTTCTAGAAACTTGTCCATTTCACCTAGGTTTTCAAATTTCTTGGCATACACTTCTTCATAGTAATTTCTTACAATCCTTTGTATTTCTGTGGTGTCAGTTGTAATCTCTTCTCTTTCCTTTCTGATTGTGTTTATTTGGGTCCTGTCTCTCTTTTTTCTTGATCAGCCTGCCTAAAGGCTTGTCAATTTTGTTTCTCTTTTCAAAGAACCAGCTCCTGGATTCTTTGATCCTTAGAATTGTGGTTTTAGTCTAGAGCATTTAATTCTGCTCTGATATTTGTCATTTCCTTCCTTCTACTTGCTCTCAGCTGTCTTTGTTGTTGTTCCTCAAGTTCTTGTAGTTGTAGGATTAGGTTGTTTGTTTGAAATGTTTCTATCTTTTTTAGGTAGGCTTGTATTGCTATAAACTTCACTCTGATGACTGCCTTTGCTGTGTCCCATAAGTTTTGTGTTGTTGTGAGCTCATTTTCATTTGTTTCCAGAAACATTTTGATTTCTTCATTAATTTCATTCTTGACCCATTCATTGTTTAATAACATGCTATTCAATCTCCATGATTTTGAGGATTTTGGGTTTTTCCCATCAGGGTTGGTTTCTAGTTTCAGTCCCTTGTGGTCAGAGAAAATACTTGGTATGATTTCAATTTTCTTGAATTTTTTGAGGCTTGTTTTCTGTCCTATCATGTGGTCTATCTTTGAAAATGTTCTGTGTGCATTAGAAAAGAATGTGTATTTCCTTTCTTTGGGATGAAGAGCTCTATATATATCAGTTAAGTCCATTTCATCCAGAATTTTGTTCAATGCCACAATATCTTTGTTGATTTTCTATTTAAAAGATCAGTCCATTTTTGACAGTGGGGTATTAAAATCCCCTACTATAATTGTGTTGCTGTCAATATCTTTCTTGAAGTCCTCTAAGATTTTCTTGATGTATTTAGGTGCTCCTATGTTGGGTGCATATTTACAATGTTTATGTCTTCTTGTTTGATTCTTCCCTTAAGTATTATGAAGTGACCTTCTGGTTCTCTCTTTATGGCTCGTCTTTTGAAGTCTATTTTGTCTGATATGAGTATTGCTACCCTGACTTTTTTTCCCTGTCCATTTGCTTGGAAAATGTGTTTCCAGCCCTTCACTTTGAGTTTGTGTAGGTCTTTTGTCCTGAGGTCGGTCTCTTGTAGGCAGCATATGTATGAGTCCTGCTTTCTTATCCATTCAGCTATTCTATGCCTTTTGATTGGAGCATTTAATCCATCTACATTTAAGGTTATTATTGATAGGTACTGATTCATTGCCATTTTCGTACCTATGCTCCTCTCTCTCTCTCTCTCTCTCCCCCTTTTCCTTCCTTTCCTTAAAACAGTCCCTTTAGCATCTCTTGCAGAACTGGTTTGGTAGAGGTGTATTCTTTGAGACTTCTTTTGTCTGGGAAGCTCCTTCTTTGGCCTTCTATCTTGATTGAAAGCCTTGCTCGGTAAATAGTCTTGGTTGCAGGCCTTTGGTTCTCATTACTTGGAATATTTCTTGCCCTTTTCTTCTGGCTTGGAGTGTTTCCAGTGGGAAGTCAGCTGCTAACCTTATCGGGGCTCCCTTGTATGTTACTTTCTTTTTCTCCCTTGCTGCCTTTAAGATTCTCTCTTTGTCTTGGAATTTTGCCATTTTAATTATGATGTGTCTTGAAGTGGGCCTCTTTGGGTTCCTCTTAATTGGGACTCTGTGTGTTCCCTGGATTTGTGTGACTTTTTCTCTTATCAAATTAGGGAAGTTTTCCGTCATTACTTTTCAAATAGGTTTTCTATCCCTTGCTCTTCTTCTTCTGCTTTGGGATCCCTATTATATGGATATTATTACATTTCATATTGTCTTCCATTTCTCTTAATCCCTCTTCATTCTTTTTGAGCCTCTTTTCCTTTTCTTGCTCTTTCTGGGTGTTTTTTTCTACCTGGTCCTCCAACTTGCTGATCCGATCTTCTGCTTCATCAATTCTGCTTTTCATTCCTTCCACTGTGTTCTTCAGTTCAGAAATTGTACTCTTCATTTCCTCTTGGCCCTTGTTGATAGTTTCTATTTCCTTTTTTCATGTTGATAATGTTTGCAGTGAGTTCATCATAGCTTCCCTGTAGTTTCTGGTAGCTCATTGAGAGCTCATGGAGCTTCCTGGCAACCATTGTTTTGAACTGAAAATCTGACAGTTGAGTTGCCTCTGTTTCATTTAGCATTCTTTCTGGGGCTTCCTCCTTTCCTTTCATTTGGGGATTATTTCTTTGTCTTCCCATTGTTTTTGAGGCTCTTCTTGTTAGCCTTAGCTTCTTAAATTGGTCTGTTCTGGCTCTCTGGGTTTATGGTGTGAACTTCTGTGGTAGAATACCTGTGAGATTCAGTGGTGCTGTCTCCTTCAGGTATCCTGGTGGTCACAGGTTCCACTGTCTTATCTGTTGAAATGCCCCCTCCTTGGGACCAACTCTGGTTTTTTCACAGTTCCAGCATTGGTTTTTTTGTTTTGTTTTGTTTTGTCTTGTTTAGTTTTTGTCTCACTGGTGGGTATTTAAAAAGAGAAAAGAGGAAAAAAATGGAAAGGGAAGAAAGAAGAGAAGAAAGAAAAAGAAAAGAAAGAGGAAGGAAGAAGAGATAAAATTGGAAAGAAAGGGAGAAGGAATAAGACAAGAAAGAAGTAACGAGAAGCAAATGGCGTTGAGGGGTAAAAAAAGATAAAAATAATGAAAAAATAATATAAAAAATTAAAATTTAATAAAAAAGAAAAAAGCAACAAGAAAAAAGAAAAAATAATAATAAAATAAAAAAAAACAACAACAACTCTTGCTGTTTTCAATCTTGCCAAGCTGGTGTTTCTGGTCTTGCTGGCTGCAATGGCCTAGGGGTGACAGTATCGCTTTTCTCCTTGTTCAGCACTCAGTTATCTTTGCGCTACTGTCCTCAGAGCTAGCCCTGGGCCTCTCCGCCCAGGGCCTCAGGCGTGCGTTCTGAGGAAGCATGTGCCTACCCCAGTTGCAGGCGGGTGCCTATGATCTCGCAGCCACCTTCGGTCACAAACAGGCACCGATCCTCCTGCAATCGTTTCCAATGGTGGGCTTGGACAGTTGCATGACCTCAGGTGTGTGGCTGTCCCAATGGCACCAGGAGCTGAAGGTCCCGTGAGATCAGGTGAGCAGCCCTCCCGCAGGTGCTGGCCTCCCGTGATCTCAGGCTTGCGGCTGTCCCAATAGCGCCGGCTGCCAACAATCAGGCCAGCTCTGGCGTGCAGTCCTCCCCTGGCTATGCGTGGGTGTTCATACCCCCAACTTGTCTGCCACTGAGACCCCAACTCCTCTCTGTTTGTTTTCAAGCAACTGGGTTTATCCCAGTGCAGCTAAAACTTCGTTTGGCTGGGGAGGAAGCGGTTGACTCAGCTCCCTCCCTAATCTTGTGGCAAGCCTGGCGAGCGCCAGCCCAGGGTCTCAGTCCCCTCCCTGGTGTCCGTGCTGCCCCTTGGGCTCTTATTGTTCTGAAGTACTCTCCTTACCATCTGGTTTTTCAATGTCCACTACAATTTTTGATCTCCTGTTTTTAAATATGCTGTGTTTATGATGGCTGTTTGCTCTGTTCTGATGTAAATTGGCCAGGATTTTCTCCCGTGTGTAGGGGGAAGTGAAATGTGCTCCTTCCTACTGCGCCGCCATCTTCCAGGTCCTGCTTCTGTTTCTTAAAGTGATCTGTTTTGGTTCCCTGAATTTGTGGTGTGAACTTCTATGGTAGGAGACCTGTGTAATTCAGTGGTGCAGTCTCCTTGACTGGGTAATTGGGTTTTGATTGTTGTTGGGTCATTCTTCGGTGGGTCCTTCCCTGTAGCTTGCTGACTTTCACTTCACCTACCACATCTTGTGTGCTGTTGTACAGGTGCTGCCAGAAGAAAACCACAAAACCCAGGAAACAAACCCACACCTATAAAAATAACACCCCCCCCGACAATCCCACTGTCGTCAGCAAATGAATCAGTATTAATAAGGGTGTAAAGAGATTGAGACTAGTATAAGAAAGGAGTGTGAATATTAGATGACCTACTGAATGCAAAATAATTTTGGGAGCATATAGGGAGGAGTACTAATTAGAGTAGGGTATTGGAGCAATGTTAACAGAGAAAGTAAAATTTACATCATAAATAAAAAAGGGAATGAAGAAGATGGAATGGAAGAGAAGGGAAGCATATAGTATTAGACTTAAACAGGAAAAAAGTAGAGTAAGAGAGAAAGAAAAAGAAAAAAGTAAATAAATAGTAAAAAAAGAATAGGAACCCAATTGGAGAGAAAGATCTACCACAGCATGAACTGGAGAGCATTATGCTAAATGAAATAAACCAGGTGGTGAAAGACAAATACCATATGATCTTACCTACACGTGGAACTCCACAAAAACAAACAAATAAGCAAAATATAACCAGAGATATTGAAGTAAAAAACAAACTGACAGTGACCAGAGAGGAGCAGGGAGAGGGATAATGGGGGATAATAGGGTAAGGACCATCAAGGAACATGTATGAAGGACACATGGACAAAGCAAGAGGGGGTAGATTTGAGTGTGGGAGGCGGGGATGGGTGGGGTAGGGGACTGTGGTGGGGTGAAAATAGAGACACTTATACTTGAACAACAATAAAATCACAAATGAGCTAAAATTAATATAGGTGGGATGGGAATAAGAGGGATAAAAGAAAGAAAAGTTTAAGAGATGTCTAGAGGAAAGGGAAATGATTATAAGATGATAGAGGGAGAGGCAATACTAAGAGTGAGGAATGAAAACCAGGGTAAGACAGGGAAAAATAAAAATTTGAGAAGAAGATAAAAAGAAAAACAGGACAGGGTGAAAAATAAAGAAAAAACTGGTTAGGACAGTGCAAAAGTAAAATTTGAGACAAAAAAGAGTAGGAGAGGGTGACAGTAAAATTGAGATTTAAAATACAAAATTAGTGAAGACATAGAAATAAAATTTAAAAAATGCAACAACAACTAACCTATCCACAAATAGTGAGGAAAGATTGCAAAAGGTGGAGAGAGAACATGGGTACTTTAAGAGCGAGAAAAAATGTGAGATGCCCACTGACAAGAAAATTGGTTTTGAGAGGCTGGACAGGGGAGAAATAGTAAGAGTGAGGAATGGAAACAAGTTGTATCATGAGAGGACACAAAATTTAAAACGAGAAGAATAAGAGGAAAGAAGAAGGCAAAATGGGGTAAGAGAAGGAAGGGGTAAAATATCAAATTGCAATAAACTATAGTATAAAATCTAGTGACTTAGCATGCACAAACTTGAAGGACAAGAAATGAATGTTAAAACACTATGCAGGAATGAAAACATCGAAAATCATGGAGAAGACAATGCTGGATTTTGTCTTGGTAGCATCTAGCATTTACCACTGTTTTTTCTTTCTGGATCCACCTCTGGTGATATCAGATGGTGTCCCCTTCTGACCTTAGGGAGCCTGTTCAAGGCTTCCAGGGATCTGTCTGTGGCTGACTGCTTCAGTTGTTAATCTATTCACTCTGCACTCAGTCAGGCTTAAGCACCACAGAGTGGGGGCAGAATCCCTCCTGGGGTTAGACCTATTGCTTCCCCTTAGGCTGCTGCCACTGGGAGGGGAGTGCCCTGCCTGACAAGTGGTTCCTGTAGTATGGGGATGACTCAGCAGCAGGGTCCCAGTGGCTACTTTCTTAGTTTTCTCCCCAAATCTTCCATCCCAGTCTCTCCTCAGGCATCTCTAACCCATTCTGCCCCTGTCTTTGCCAGAGACTTGGATAAGTGGCTGCAAATGAAAATTTATGACATCTCCAGCCATCCATCTCTGGCAGAGAGCAACCCTGCTGCTTTTCGCAGCTGGAGGTTATCTGTGTACTTTTTGGGCTCTGGTGCTCTAGGCTGGGGATCCCAGCTTAGGATTTAGACCCCACATTTCTCAGGGGGATCCAAGTAGCTGCTAAATTATCCCTCTGACATTGCCATCTTTGGGCACCCAGCCAGCCCTCTCATGTCTCCACCATACTCCCTACCTTTCACATTGTGCTGACGCTGATTCTTCTGTGCATGTGGTTATAAGTCTTCTCTCTGGCTATTGTTCAGTTGTTTGTTCTGGGTGATTTCCCCACAATTTAGTTGTAATTTGAGGTTGGTCCTGGGAAGAAGTTAGTGTGGCTCCCATTCACTCCTCTGCTATCTTGAATTCCTCTGCTTTTGCTGTTGTTTTTAAAGAATGCACATAAATGCATAGTTTGAAAGTCTGATTTGGTACCATGATGTCACTTTTTAAAATGAATTTACTTGTAGCAGTCATTTAGCTTTAGTGACTTTTCTATATAGGTGTCTTAATTTTTGTTCCAAAGTTTTTTTATGATATTGGAGACCATGAATTTGCTAAAAAGTATCAGAAAATAACTCTTTCACGATAATTTTATTTTTAGGCACCCCATAGTTTACTTGAAGCACTAAAACAGCATTTAGCTTCTTTGGAAGAGAAAAATGACAATATTCCTCCTTCCAAGTAAGTTAATAAATATCTGAGTATAGGTTAATTTTGTTTCACTCTAAATAAGTTCCCTCATTTTAATAACATGTGACTAAATAAACTATGGGCTTTGAATATGATGGAATACTATGCAGTGATTTTAAATGATAATACAGAATAGAGATTTTTCAGCCTTTTGTGCAGTTCCATACTCTTCACAAGAGCAATTGATTCCGAAAGGAACATCTTTTATTATACTGAGTGATTCTCAAAGTCAGAGTTTGTGGCTGGAATATCCCTTCTTTTGAAGAATTTGATTTCCTCCCTTAGGGGCTACGCTAATGAGCATAACTAATGTGCATGATTATATAATGGCATGGCAAACTGTTTAACTACAAAACAGTATGCATAATAACATTCAAGGAGTATATCACTTGGAAATGTTCCCACTAGTTATTTCTGAGTGGAAGATTGTGGTTGATTCCAATTTTCTTTTTTGTACTTTTCAGGTGTCTAAAATTTCTGTAAAGGTCATGTATTATTCATTCATTCTACTTTTAGTTATGTTGCTTGTACTTGATTTATATTACCACTTTCTACTAGACAACAAGTCTGTTGACTATTTCTTATTTATCTCTTCCTCACCTGTGGATGAATAATTAGTATATAGTTGGATGAATGGATTGATTGAAAGGTGGATACATGGGTGAATTAAAGAAACGTAGGTTCAGTTATGTGATTTTATTTATTTGTGAGTGTGCCTCATCTTTCTTGTGATCTCTTAAGTCTCCAGCATTCATTGATTCCCTCCATCTCAGATAGTTCACTTGTGAAAGCTTCATCAAGCCAAGCTTTGTTTTCAGGTAATATTATATGATTATGTCATATAATATGAATATTCCTTAATATTCAATATATAATATGAATGTCAGTAATAATTGAGGACAGGATTTGAATCTTTAATTCTTCCACTGCATAGCCACCTACTATTTCTGGTGCCTCTTCCTGAAAGCAGTCTTTGACCTAGCAATTTCATTTCTAAGATTTATGCCATATATATATATCCATATATATATGGATATATATATATACACAGTTGTGAAATGATGTATTAACATGGATATTCATTGCAACATACTAATTGCAAAATGACTATAAATAAGGGGCTTGTTTTTATGTACTGAAATAGAATGATAGCCAAGATGTATTGTTAAATGGAAGATGAGCAAGATGTGAAACAAAGTATAGTAAGCTACATCTTTGTTTTTGAAAAGAGAAAAAGAAAAAATATGTATGTTTATATAATTTCTATATACAAAAAAATGAGTAAAATACCCTTCCTCCAAAAAGAACTTGATGGCTCATGTAAAGAGATAGGTGGGAGAATCTTCAGTGTATACCAGTTTGTAATTTTGGATTTTGTACATGCAAGCAATTGCTAATTTAAAGATAAATTTTACAAAGAAACATACATATATACAGTGTGATACCTTCTAATGCTTAACTTGTAAGTCTGTTGTAATTTCTTAAGGTTAGTTTGCTTCATACTTAAGTAGTATGCTGGATACAGCTCACACCAGCTTACAAGATCCCATTGCTAAATTTTCAGGAATCTTACAAGCTGCTTGATGTCACATTAGTAACTTGAAATTGGCCATGATGGAAGTATTTGCACCACAGGAATGGACAAACACTACAAAACAGGCCTTCTGTTTTTTTTCTTGGAGAGCTGGTTGTTACTTATTTACTGGCACATGACTGCTCATAATCAGTCACATTCTGTTTTTTAATGGGTGATGGTTTTTCAACATTACTTGATCTTCTAGACACACATCCATGTACTAATGAGCTATATGTATCTGATTTAAAGGTTATTCTTAATTTAACTCAAAAACTTAAACTGTATCTATTTTAAATGTTTTTGTTTTTCTTTTGTGCATGTATTCTCAATGGATACAACTGCAATTTCCATGGGTGAGTTTAACCAAAACTATAAGTCCTTTGAGTAAAGCCATATGTATAGCAAAAACTGTACTTTTGCTTAAAGAATGACTGCTTTTTTGAGTCCCTATGGTTTGGGAATCATTAGTGCTTACAACAGATATTACAAGACTATTTATTAAACATAATGTTTGACAAGCTGTGTATTGACTCTACTATGAATTTGTATCCCAAGTAGAGTGTTGGGGCATAAGGGAACTACTACTACCGTTATTATAAAGGCCTGTGGGTCTGATTACCAACAGACCCAAACTGACTTCTGGTGATCTCCACACATGCTTCTCTGAGCACATGGCCCAAGTTGTTTAACCAGCATTCTGTGAACCAATTCTGTTGAAAATTCTGTGGCCACCTGAACCCAGTTTTTCTTTTAAATCACTGTGATTTAAAAATATTGGTCATAGAATCAGAGTGCTTGGGTTCAAATTTCACTCTACCATTCATGGACATTGGTGACTTTGAACAGATCACCTAACTTCTCTGTGCCTCAGCTTCCTTATCCTCATAAGGTCGTTATCAGGATAAATGAGTCAGTACATGTAGAGTGCTTAGAACAGGGCCTGACTCATGCTTTACTTAGAAGTGCATTTTAAAATCACTTGTATATAGGGGTCTTCTAATTATCTGTTTTGATATTGAATTCTAGCTTACTTGCACTTTATCAGAGAACCTTCTCGGAAGTTTTAGTCCTTTGGAGTTTGTTGGTACATAGCCCAACCTATAATAATTTTTTTTGGTAGAAGTTTCATGTGCACACAAAAACTGTATCTTGTCATTGTTGGGTAGTGTCAGTTAGGTCAAAGTTGTTAACTGTATTGTTTAAATCCTCTATATCTTAATTGACTATTTTGTCTGCTTGTTCTTAGAATTCCTAAGAATGGTGTGTTAATATTTCCCCTATTTGCTTTTAAATTACTTTAAGTACTTTAAGTAATTAGGTAATGCAAATCAAGTTTTTGTATCCATCAAACTACTAAAATTGCTCCTCTCAGAGTCACCAGTGACCTCCATGTTGCAGAATCCAATGATAATTTCTCAGTCTTCATCTTTCTGGGATGCCTCAATAGCATTGAACATAGTTCATCACTCCCTGTACTTTGATACATTTTCTTAGGTTTGCCTTTTGGTTTTCCTCTTATCAAACTCTTGGCTCCTTTTTCAAAAGAATTTTTTCAATGATTTGTCCTTATATCTCTTCTTTATCTGTATGTATTCATTTCCTAAATGATCTCACCCAGGCTGATGGCTTTAAATACCATTTACATGATAAGAACTCCAAAATTAGCATCTCCAGCTACAACCATTCCTCCTGAACTCCCAAATTGTGTCTATTCAATGGTTTCACATATTCACTTGAATATGTGACAGTGGCTCAAAACTCAGTATGTCCCAAACTGAGCTCCTGGTACTCTAACCCCAAATTGCTTTAACCATGGGTTTTCCCATCTAAGTTAATGGGAAATAGCAATTCCTTTCTTCTAGTTGCTCAGACCAAAAGCTTTGGAGTTCCTTGACTTCTTTCTTTCTGTCACACCCCATATTTAATCCATCAGGGAATCTGTTAATTTTACCTTCAAAACCTATCTAAAAGTTGACCATTTTTCACTACCTCCAGTGCTATCACCCTAGTCCAGGTTACTGTTGTCTCTTAACCTAGATGAGAGCTTTCTGACCACTTACATCCTTCTGTCTTTGCCCCTAGAGTCCATTTCCCCCTTTTTTATTATGTATTAGTTTCAGGTGTACAGGTTAGTGGTTAGACACTCAAAATACTTTACATATTGTTCCCCTCAATATTTCTAGTACCCTAACTGGCACCATATATAGTTATCATAATAATATTGACTATTATTTCCTATACTTTACTTACATCCCTGTGACTATTTTGTAGCTACCAAATTATGCTTTATAATCCCTTCATCTCTTTCACTCAGTCCACCAAAATCCCTCTCCTCTAGCAACCACCAGTTTGGAAATTCCATACTGTTTTCCACAGTGGCTGCACCAGTCTGCATTCCCACCAACAGTGCACTAGGGTTCCTTTTTCTCCACAGCTTCACCAGCACCGTTGTTTGTTGATTTGTTTATGATGACCATTATGACCGGTGTGAAGTGGTATCTCATTGTGGCTTTAATTTGCATCTCTCTGATGGCTGGTGATGCTGAACATTCTTTCATCTGTATGTCCTCCTTGGAGAAGTGTCTTTTCAGGTCCTTTGCCCATTTTTTCATTGGATTGTTTGTTTTCCTGGAATGGAGCCATGTGAGTTCTTTATATATTTTGGAGAGCAAACCCTTGTCCAAGGTATCATTTGCAAATATGTTTTCCCATACAGTTTGTTTCCTTTTCATTTTCCTGATGTTTTCTTTAGCCATGCGGAAGGTTTTTATTCTTTAAACAGACCAAGCACACTGTTTCCGTGGGGCCTTTTTTCATGCTGTTCCTTCTGCTGGATCTTGTGGTTTACTCTCTCACATCCTTCAGTACTTTACTTAAAAGTCCCTTTGTCAGTGAGCCTTTCCCATCTAAAATTTAAGTATCTCCACCCTCCACCAGCATATCATACCACTTTTCCTGATGTTTTTTCTTTAGCATTTATCACAATCTAACATATTATATGCATTATTTGTCTTGGTTAATTTCTTTCTCCAATAGAATGTAAACTACATGAAGGCAGGGATTTTTATCTTTTTTATTCACTGCTGTATCTTTAGCACCAAGAACAGGGCCTGACACATAACAGGTATTCAATTAAAATTTATTTAATGAATAATTTAACATGACTTTATTTATACTCATTAACCTAATAACTTGAGGTCCTGTTAATTTGTAATGGGAAGGTACATATATCTAATTACTGTATTGATATAAATTTGGCTTAGATTTGCATCTAATTCTATCTTTTATTTTCAGATTATTTTGTCTACATGATATATTACAACTAACATGATCTTCATAAGCCTACAAACCTGTTGGAGCCAGGCAACCTTATGGAACAATAACAAGAAACAATCTGGAGGACTCATTTACCAGCCTCCTAGAAAGTATGCATACTTTTTTAAATTAACATTTTTACATGTAGATATATTTTTATTTTTCCAGGAAGCTACTGTATTTATTTATTTATTTATTTATTTATTTATTTATTTATTTATATTTTTAAATGTTGTATTCTTTTTCTACTTTTTCCATTACCATTTATCCCCCCAATGCCCTCTTCCATCTCCACCCACCCGTGCCCTCCACAATCACCACATTGTTTCCTGTGTCTATGAGTTCTTTCTGTTTTTTTCTTTTAAATTCATTTTAAGAAAGAAGTATTTATATAAAAATAATGCAATTTTTTGTTTTATAAAACAGATTTTAAATTTGGAGAAAGCCTGGTCAACAAGTAAGTGTTTTTTGTTGTTGACACTATTACAGATGTCCCCCATTTCCACTCTACCTTTTCCCACCTCCACATAGCCCTTGGCCCTCCCTGGCCTTTACCACATTGTTGTCTCTGTCTGTGGATTATGCATATATGTTCTTTGGCTAATCTCTTTACCTTCCTTTATTCGGTTCCCCAACCCCCTCCTCTCTGACAGCTGTCAGTCTGTTCCATGTGTTCATGCCTCTGGATCTATTTTATTTATCAGTTTATTTTAGTCAATGTGGAATCTAATCAACAAGTAAGTTTTTATTATTTTAAAAAGGCAGCCAATAAATACATGTTAGAGGAAGAGGCTTACAAGAGTAACAAACAGAAAAATAATTATTTTAAAATTAGATATAGGAATGATTTGTTATAAAACTGTATACTATATGAATGTTTTACTTAATTAAAGTAGGACATTTATTCATTATATACTAACACAATTTTTTGTAGGTAAATTTCTTGGTTAAAGTATACTGTATTGCATGCTTCTCCTCCTCCCCTCTCACAATCTCTTTATGGTTCATTTGAAAGATCTTCTTTTTCTAAAAAAGTATGTCCTAAATATTGTCATTCTTCATAGTTCTTTGTATTCTTGGGTTTATTCTTACTTTATGATATATGCTATATTAAATGAGTAATACTTATACTTTATTTTATTAAACAAAGACAACAGAACTACCAGATCAGAATCATACAATAATCAATATTACTCCAGTAAGTGAACCTCTATATTTTCAGGCCCCCAAAAAGACAAATGGAAATGAGAGGTAGGCAGGAGTGATCACAGTAACAATATTAATAATGTGGAAGTTAAGGTTAAAAGTGCTAAACAGAATATGGAGGGATATCATATAATGATAAAAGGTACTGTTTATGGGGATACAAAAGTCTTAATACTGTATATAGAAAGCTAAATACATAAGCCAAAATTATTAGAACTATGTGGAGAAAGATACAGTTGTGATCAGTGATTGCAAACCACCTCATTCATTGTTAGACCTAACAGATAAAACACAAGTAAGGACATAGAAGAACTTGAATAATACATAATAAATAATAATCTTGCTTGTATATACACACAGAATGTTTATTTTCTTCCAAGAAATCACAAAGAAAGGCTTAACAAAGAACTTAACAATTTTATAGGCTATATTTTTCATAATCCAATAAAATTAAAATAACAAATAGTTACCATGAAAAATCTTAAGTACTTACAAATTCTTAAATATAATCCTTTTGCTAAAGAGGAAATCAAAAGGAAAGTTACAAATTATTTAGAGGTAATAAAACAGTGACCTTCATACCAAAGCTAATGGATCAGTGTGAAAGATAAACTTGGAGGAAAATTTTATCATTGTTTAAAAAAGAAATTAAAATAATTTAGTTTTTGTTGTATTAAGAAAATAGATATAACAAAAATGTATTAGGATGATAAAATTTATAGAGATAGGAGATCCAAGATGGCAGAGGAGTAAGTAGAAGCTATGCTCAGCACCCCTGAGGACCATTCTGGGATTACAACTAAATTGGAGAGAAATCATCCTGAATAACCAACTAAACACTAGCTGGAGAGAAGCCTTATCACCACAAACAGACAGAAGTAACCACTTCATCAAAATGAGACTGATAGAAGGTACATAGGAAACACAAGTGGGCTGGCTGGCCTCCAGCAGGCAGCAGCTGAAGTTCCAGAGGGATATTTCAACAGCCAAAGGGTTTCCTCGGAGAAGTGTGGATTAGAGAGAGGGGAAAGAAAGGAAAAAGAGAGGGTGAGAAGCATCAATGTGTGGTTGCTTCTTGCATGCCCCGCACTGGGGACCTGGCCTGCAACCCAGGCATGTGCTCTGACTTGGAATCCAATCAGTAACCCTTTGCTTCACAGGCCTGCACTCAATCCACTGAGCTATACCAGCCAAGAAATATTTCAAAAATTTGTGCAGAACCACAAAAGGCCCTACATAGCAACAGCAATCCTGAGAAAGAAGAATAAAATTGGAGGACTCATGCCACGTAATGTCAAACTATGCTGTAAGCCATAGTAATCAAAACAGCATGGTACTACCATAAAAACAGATATATAGATCAGTGGAACAGAATAGAGAGCCCAGGTCCAACAACCCACAGAAAGGGAGAAAATATTCACTGATACATCTGATAAGGGGTTTATACCCAAAATCTGTAAAGAACTTACAAAACTCAACACCAAAAAGCAAACAACCCAATTAAAAAAATGGACAAAGGATCTGAATAGATACTTATCCATATAGGATATACAGATGACCAATAGGCATATGAAAAGATGTTCAACATTACTAATCATCAGAGAAATGCAAAGTAAAACTATGATAATATACCATCTCACACCTGTCAGAATGGCCATCACCAATAAATCAACAAACAACAAGTGCTGGTGAAGATGTGGGAAAAGGGAACCATTTTGCACTGTTGGTGGGAATGCAGACTGACGCAGCCACTGTGGGAAACAGTATGGAGACACCTCAAAAAATTAAAAATGGTTCTGCTTTTCGACCCAGCTGTCCCACTTCTGGGAGTATATACAAAGGCACACAAAACACTAATTTGAAAGAACATAAGCACCTTGATGTTCATTGAAGAGTTATTTACAATCACCAAGATATGGAATGAGCCCAAGTGTCCATCAATAGATGGATAGATAAAACAACTATGGGACATTTACACAATGGAATACTACTCAACAGTAAAAAATAAAATTGTACCCTTCGTGACAGCATGGATGGACCTGGAGAACATTATGCTAAGTGAATTAAGCCTGTCAGAGAGAGACAAATACCATATGATCTCACTCATATGTGGAATCCAATGAACAAACTGAACTAAAGGAAAATGGGGAGTCATAGATGGAGAGCAGGATTATAGCTATGGGGGAGGGGAGATTAAGTGGTTCAATTAAGGATTGAGCAAAAAAGGAAAAAGGACTCATGGACAACAGTGTGGCGATTGCTGGAGAGAGGGGCATGTAAGGGGACTAAATGGTAATGGGAAAAAAGTAAAGTAAAAAATTAAAAATAAATATTTAAAAACCTAAAAAACCCATAAAGATAAAAGCTTAATAAAATTTCCAAAAAGAAGAAATAAACCCAAACTTCCTTTTAAAGTTCAATAAAATGAGCTTGTCTTATTAAAGAGAAAAGAGACTATAAAAGTATATAACATAAGGAATAAGAGAGCTGACATAACAGATGTAGGAAAGATTAAAATAATTATAAGGAAATACTTTCTGCAACTGTTTGGCTATAACATATTTGAAAATCTAGAAAAAATTGATTATTTCCAAGCAAAATATAAATAATAAATTCATCTTGGAAGAAGCAAAAGCATTCTTAGAAAAGTCACCACATAAGTTTTTGAAAAAGTAATTTAAGATCTGCTGAAGCATCATGGGTTTGTGGTTGAACTTTAGCCCTCAAAGAATAGGACATTTCAGTTCCAGGCTTTAGGAAAAAAGGAAAGATGTACAATTCAGTGTATGAAATGATGTAACTTTAATATCAAAGCCCAACAAAGATAGAAATCTGCTAACCAATTTAATTTATTACAGATGTCAGAATTCTAAATAAAATATTTACATATAAAATCCAGGAATATATTTTAAAATTCCAATCCCTGTACAGGCTGCTTCTATTCTCTTGGAGCATGTCATGTGAAACATCCTGTCTGGGATGGTAGTCATGGAAGTGATTTAATGAAAAGTGCATGCATCTTGGATGTATTTTGGAGGTAGAATTGATAGTACTTGGTATAAGAGGTGAGGGAAAAGAGATTAAGTAATGGTGTTTAGGTTTTTGGATGATTGGTGCCATGTACTGTGATGAGAAAGATTGGAAGGGAAATAATTCAAGTAGTTAAGTTGAATCAAGTTGTATTTTGACATGTTATGTTTGAGATATGTATTAGACATCCAAGAGATGGGTAGACATGTGAGTCTGAATATTAGGGCTAGAGATAAAACTTTGTGAGTTTTAAATGTGGTAGTTAAAGCCATAAGACTAGATGAACTCATCTTGATAGAAAATAAAAAGGATAATGGTAGGTCCAGAATTAAATTTTCAAAATATCCTAATATTGTGGAGGCTGAGTAGAGAAGGTATGTGTCCATTGAGGAAAAGAAAGTACAAGCAATTGATCAGGAATAAATATAGCATTGAGCCTTTAAACAATAATCCTGGAAGGTAGAAGATAATACTTCAACATGTTTAATATTCTTCTTGGTAAAATTTATTTGCAATCTAAAATTCTGCACTCAGTCAAGCTCTCAACCAAATACCAGAGATAAACATTTTCAGACACCCAAAAATTCCTGCTATGCACCTTTGCTCAGCAAGCACCTGCAGAGTGTGCTCTAGCAAAATAGAAATGAACTAAGAAAGAGGAATACATGGGATTCAAGGAAACAAAAAGCTGTACTTAAGTGAGAGGTGGAAGTCCCAATATAACAACAATTGAAGTCCCAGGGTGACATTTGAACAGCAGCCAGTTTAGATTGGAATAGAAGGACATATAGCCCCAGGAGAGATATGTTCAGGAAAAAATGAAAATGACAGATTATTTGCTGCTAACATTTATTGTTTACTCTGAGCCAGATACTGTTCATTCTAACTATTTTACACATGTCGTTTAATCTTTCTACTTGGGATAGCTATTATTTCCACTAGATCTAAGCCCCATAAAGGCAAATATTTTCATCTGTTTTATATATTCCAAACACCAAGAATAGTAATGGGTACTTAGTAGATATTTAATGGATTTTTGTTGAATGAATGCAGTGAATGTACAATGCACACTTTACATAAGGGACAACTGAGATACAGAGATTCCAATGCTTGTTCAACTTTGTATAGTTAAGTTGGTGAAGTGGGATGTGAACCCAGGTATTCTTGCTCTATAGTCAGAGCTCTTAACCTCTATATTAGGTATATAAATAATATTTCAAAGATGAGAGGAGGTGGGAAGTATTGTATCAGAGTGTTGTATCTTCCAGAGGAAACATCTTAAGGATAATGGAATTAAATACCATAAGGAAAAGTGTGGCTAGTTTTGGAAAGGGGAACTGATGACTGATGTTTTAGTTTAGATCTTTTCACACTATTTGACTTTTTACAATCTGTATCACAGATAAAAATTAAATGTGGATTAGTCAGATGGTGAATATGGAATATATATGAACTTTTAGAGACAAGAACCATGTATTGGAATTATCATTAAAGTGTATGCAGAATAGAGTATTACATGACTTGGTAAAGGAAATGAAAAAGATGTAGAAGATAAGGATAATAAACTTAATCACTAGTTTTGAGTATAGGCTCCTAGTCTTATCATTAATTAACTGTAGAACCTTAAGTAAAATATTTCTTTTCTCTGAGGCTCAGTTTGGTCATCCATAAAATGAGAATTTATAATACTTGCTTCAAACGGTGGTTATGAAAATTAAATGGTAATTAAGATTATGAAAACACCTAATAGAGCCTAGTAAGAATAGATGCCCGATATTCTTTCCATTTCTTTCTATTAATTCTCTTATTTATACAAAATATTTCCTATATGATATTATTTTTCTCATAACTCTAATAACTCATTCTATAGAGCAGATAAGTAAAGCATTATTTATCCTCATTTTACAAATAAGGAAAGAGGTTCAGTTATGTAATCAAGGTTATACAGATAGTTATACTTACACCCTTTTGACCCACTACCATGGAGAATACTAGTTTTTTTCTCTAAAACTATTAAAATAGTTTAGAATAAAATGTGTTCACTCAAGGCAGTTCGTTTATAGGAAAGTGCTACTAATGAATTCTTTCTGTAGAGTCTCAAATATTTTAGTGAGGAATTTAAAGTTGGAATTATCTGTCAAACATAAGCTGAGACAGTTAGTTTGTAATGATAACTGAATTTTATATAGAAAATATCCAGTGGCCTCTTTTGGGCTTTGTTTTGTGATTCCTTCCTATTATCACTTACTTGTTCATAAGCATAAGCATTTTATCAAAGGCTGTATCCTGACTAGATGTTTAAATGGTAGATTTGTCATTTTCCTAAACAGACTGATTTATAAATCCCATTTTAGATTTGACTTGAAGTCTCATCAGTCTCCAGAGATGGAAATTACTGAGGGAATGAACTGGTCGTTGAGTCCCATTTCTATTGAGCCTTTTGTCTACAAGGTAAAATTTGTGAAGTATCATCACCTTATTTTTTATTTTAACTTTTTTGGCATATATGAATAATAGTACAGAAATTTGTATAAGGAAGAGGGCAGAGCAAGAAATATTTTATTTTTAATTGATTTAATGTATTGTGCTAACATTTGTTGTAGAGATATCAAGCTGTTTGATAAATTAAAATGTGAAAATTCAAATTTATGGCTTCTAGAAGGCCTATAGTTGTCTCCCCATCACAGAATTTTCATTTCTACTTTTTTGCCTCACATTTATTTAGCACTTCTTAGGCACTAGGGCCTGTGCTGAGAGATAAAGATACAGCAGCTGTATCACAGAAAGACATGCCATCAAATGGAGGCATTGACTATTATAAGTGCTAAGGTGAAATACTGTAGAGGGTGTGTTGGTTAATTTCATAAAGGAGCTGAATGTGAGGCAAAAGGAGATAAGGTGACTTGGAAACACTGATTGGCAAATGGGGCATTCTAAGCAGAGGGAGCAGCGTGAGCAGAGTCAGGAAACCTCATGGGCTAGAGAGCTGTAAGTAGTTTAACATGGCTACAACATAATTTATAATGGGTGCAACAAGAGATAAAGCTAGAGTGTTTAATAGAGACCAGATCTTGTAGAAATGTGTGTAGTAGTTTGGGCTTTATCTTATAAGCAGTTACTTTATATTTTTGAAAGATTAGTCCCAGGAGGAGTGTGAAAGATGGATAATAAAGAAATAAGATACGGATTAGGAAAGTCAGTTAGAAATCTTTTCAAGTCGTTGAAATAAGATATCTAGAGTGGCCTGGTCTAGAATGCTAAAGTAGTGGCAGTAGATTGAAAGATAGATTTTATATAAACACACACACACACACACACACACACACACACACACACACACCCACACACACACAGATAGAATTGATAGGAGTTGCTAATAGATTGGAGGTTGAAATATGGATCTCCAATAAATTGTCTTCAATTCTAAAATTCAAAACTCTCTGGAAAATTAGATTTTCTTGAAGTTTGCAACAAACTTTTGGCTGAAAAACTTTATCTGAACTATAATGAGGCTATCATTATTTCACTAAGTGCAAGTATTCATACATGAATTTTGGTTTTGCATTTTGCTACAGAAATATTAGTGTGTTTGATTAGAGGGTGCTATTTTAGCTCCCCTGGGGTGTTACTAATATATTCTATGTGTAGTTTTTAATTATCTTTCTAAAATATGAAACATTATGAATTCCAAAATACGTTTGTCCCCAAGGACTTAAAGGATGTGTACCATTGGGTCATTGTGAGCATTAAATGAAACAATACATGTAAACTGCTTAGAATACTGTCTAGGTCACAGTAAGTGCTCAATAAATATTAGCCAGCAGTATGATGATAGTGATGGTGCCAATGATGATGACGATAGAGATTTTGTGCACAGTATTCCCATTCACTAGTATATGAAACATAGACCATTAAATTAAAGCTCCTTGGCCCTCAGAGGGGGATATGAAAATAGGAAGGCAAGGAGAATAAGCATTCTCCCTAACAATAACAAAGATGCTCTAGTGGAATTGTGAAAATGCTGGGAATAGTTCTTCCTTGACAGACTTTTCTAGATTCTTACTACACTTTCTTATTCTCAAGCTTTAATGTGCATATGACTCACCTGGGGGTCTTGTTAAAATGCACTAGTATCTAGGATGGGGATTGAGAGTCTGCATTTCTGGCAAACTACCAGCTGATGTTGATGCCTCTGGTCCATGGATCAGATTTGAGTAGCAAGTGCCTGGTAATAGGGCACATGCTGCAAGAATAGAAATTATTTATGAGACAGTTACCAGTTTGGCTCAGATAATATATATCAAGCATGAAGAAAACTTTTTATAGCAGAATGAGGAGTCAGGGTATAAGAATACTTTGGAAGATATCAGAAAGACTGATATCAAAGATGTATTTTGCCTCTTTAAGTCTCTTCTTGCCAGTTACTAGCACATTGGGGTATATTTAAGGTTAAAGCCCACTACTATCATATCACCTGGCAGTACACAAAGAGTAACACAAGGAATAAACTTGTGACTGTTATAGGCAAGGAAACTAAATCACGGTTCAAAGCCAGGCATAATTTGACATTATGCCGATAGCACTAATACTGTATATTACTTTGCTTTTCATCTGTTGTGGTGAAAGCCAAATTATCTTTATTTTTCACATTATCTCATATATCCAAATGATGTCATAACCAAAGACTGGAAGGGAACATTGAAAAATTAAGAAACTTTCCCTGGCTGGTGTGGCTCAGCGGATTGAGCACTGGCCTGCAAACCAAGAGGTTGCTAGTTCAATTCCCAGTCAAAGCACATGCTGTAGTTGCAGGCCAGGTCCCCACTAGGGGGCATGTGGAGGCAACCACACATTGATGTTTCTCTCCCTTTCTTCCTCCCTTCCCCTCTCTCTAAAAAGAACTAACTAAATAAAATCTTTTTTAAAAAGAAAGTTTTATTTGTTGGAGGTAGTGAGATTATGGTTGAAATTTTTTCTTTCATTTTGTTTACTAATGTTATTATTTTATTTATGCAGTATAAAAAGAAGAATCATAGCCCTTTCTTATCTGAAAGTCCACATTTCTCTTGGGTGTGTAATGTTGTCCAAGCAAATCCCACTACTTGGAGAAGTTGAGCTCCTCTGAACTGTGCTATGATTTCCAACACAACATACCAGTAATTAGAAGACCTTAAAACTCCTAAATTTCTCATGCTCAGGGAAAAAAATCGCTGCCCTGGCTATAAACTACTTACTATATTTCTTATCAATATTAAATATATAGCAGAATATTTTCGGTATCTTACAATATTTCTTATTAAATATAAGTAGAAAATGTACTATATAATAACTGACACTTTGCTTCCAGGTACCACTTCCAGTGGCCTGTCCAGTGACTTCACAACATGTGCCTATGTATGGAATGGTAAGAAAAAACCTTTTAATATATCAAAAGTGGGAGATTGAGATGAAACTTCCCATGGCTTGCACTAACAGAAAACAAGACATAGGTAATTTAAAATGGAAGGTCATTTATCCATATCTTTTCCTTGCACTGGAAAAACAAATAGCCCTCTTCTCACAAAGGCTGTGTGAGATGGCTAAATGGAATAGAGAAGGGATGTGTAGAAGTGGGTTAAGGAAAGCTGTTCCAGAATCAATAGTTAATCCAAAATAGGAATGATATGCACATAATAGAGATTCAAATATAACTTACTTTACATTCTTGCTTTATACCAAGCGTTACAAGTTACTGTTTGCTGCTGGTTTTCCTCCCTTCTGCAAAGTTTGGTGGTGGTTTGATTTTGTTTTGTTTTGTTTGCCATCTTGTTGTTAGGGATCACTTCCACTCTGCATCAAGCAGGTACAAAACTAAGTGCAACTTAATAAGGCTGAATTTTTCTTATTATGCAAGACTTTCCAATGGGAGAAATTATTAATACAGTTGGAATATCTGAAACTTTTCTGATTTCAGGTTTTTTATCCAACTTTTTTTCTAACTCATTTTAGTCTCTTATTTCTGTTCTTCATGTTTGGAAATGTTTTCATAATTTAAAATTTTCCTATACATACTCAAAAATTGTTTGCAGCCACCAGTTCTCCTTTTTATAGCTTTGGTACATTGCATAAATTTTGTGTAATGTTGTACAGGTAATGAAAATTTTGAAGTCATTCAGTCCATAAATCTCACCACCAGTTCACTCAACTCATATTTTTGTTGTTGGTGTCAATTTTGGAAAATGTAAAAAATACAGGAAAGTAGAAAGGATAACAAACATCCATGCTTCAACATCCTGAATTACTAAATGTTAACTTTTTAAAGTATATTTCATTGATTATGTTATTAGGGTTGTCCCATTTTCATTTCCCCTTTTTTCCACCCTGCCTTGCACACCCCTCCTTGAAGCATTCCGCCCACCTTAGTTCATGTCTATGGGTCATACATATAAGTTATTTTGCTTCTCCATTTCCTATACTGCTCTTAACCTCCCCCTGTCTATTTTGTACCTACCATTTATGCTTTTTATTCCCTGTACATTTTCCCCCATTCTCCTCTCTCTTCCTCCCTGCTGATAACCCTCCATGTGGTCTCCATGTCTGTGATTCTGTTTCTGTTCTACTTGTTTGCTTAGTTTGTTTTTGTTTTTAGGTTAAGTTGTTGATAGTTGTGAGTTTGTCGTCATTTTACTGTCCATATTTTTGAACTTCTTATTTTTCTTATATAAATCCCATTAACATTTCATATAATAAGGGCTGGGTGATGATGAACTCCTTCAACTTGACCTTAGCTGGGAAGCACTTTATCTGACCTCCCATTCTAAATGATAGTTTTGCTGGACAGAGTAATCTTGGAATAGGTCCTTGCCTTTCATGACTTTGAATATATTTTAACAGCCCTTCTTGCCTGTAAGGTTTCTTTTGAGAAATCAGCTGGTAGTCTATGGGAACTCCTTTGTAGGTAACTATCTCCTTTTCTCTTGCTGCTTTTAAGATTCTCTCCTCATCTTTAACCTTGGAGAATTTAATTATGATGTGTCTTGGTGTGTTTCTCCTTGCATCCAGCTTGTTTGGGGTTCTCTGAACTTCCTGGACTTTCTTATTTATTTCCTTTGCAAGACTGGGGAACTTTTCCTTTACTGTTTTTTTCAAATAAGTTTTCAATGTCTTGTTCTTCTTCTTCTTCTGGTATCCCTATAATTTGGATGTTGGAACATATAAAGTTGTCCCAGAGATTCCTCAGCCTCTCCTCATTTTTTTTGAATTCTTGTTTCTTCATTCTCTTCTGATTGAATGTTTATTTCTTCCTTTTGTTCCAAATCATCAATTTGAGTCCTAGTTTCCTTCCCCTTACTGTTGATTGGTTCCCTGTATATTTTTCTTTACTTCACTTTGTATAGCCATCACTTCTTCCTTTATTTTGCAACCATACTCAGTCACTTCTGTGAGCATCCTGATTACGAGTGTTTTGAACTGTGCATCTGGTAGGTTGACTATCTCTTCATCACTTAGTTCTTTTTCTGGAATTTTGATCTGTGCTTTCATTTGGCCATATTTCTTTGTATCAGTGCAGCTGTTACATTGTAAGTAGTGGAGCCTTAGGTATTCACCAGGGTAGGGCAACCCACTTCTCTACATTGTGGCACTGTATATGGGGGATGGGTCTGAGAGAGAACAATGCCACTTGCTTGGCTGTTGCCCCACTTTCAGTCACTTCCCTCTACTTCCCACAAGTCGATTGTGCCTTTTCAGATGCTGATTCTGTGATGTGTAGGCTTGTGTATGTTCTAGGATCACTTGGATACCTCCAATGGACTTTCCTGTGAGACTGGGAGTTTCTCCCACTGCCATGACTCCCACAGGTTTTTATAGCCAGAGATTTTGAGGCTTTAGTTTCCCTGTGCTGGGTCCCTGGGTTGTGTGATCTGTCTCACTCCCCCATTGTTCCTCTCAGCTTATCTGCATGCAAATGTTGAGTCACATGGTCTGCCACTGTCTCACCTGCCCTGGTCTGCCAGCTGTTGCCTTGTTATATATCCTTACCATTCCAGTTTCCCATCTCCTCCCCTCCTACCAATTTGGATGACTGTTTCTTCTTTAACTCCTTGGTTGTTGGACTTCCATATAGTTCAATTTTCTGGCAGTTCTGATTGTTTTTCATTTTTAAATTGGCTGTTATCCTTCTTTTGGTTGTACAAGGAAGCAAAGCGTATCTACCTATGCCTCCATCTTGGTCGGAAGCCTAAATGTTAACTTTTTAGCATAATTTTTTCAGTTCATTTGAAAATGAAATTTTACAAATAAAATCAAAGTCCCCTTGGCAGAATCCTAGTCCCAATCATCCTCCACTTTTTCAGAGACAATGACTATGATAGATTTTACATACTTTTACTGTGGAAAAATGAATAGTACTATTCTACATGATTTTTAAAAGTTGATTATAATTGGCATTGTTCTGTACTAATGTTTCTGAGATCTATCTAGATTGATATATATTAATTATAATGGCTCATTGCTATTCCACATATGAATGTAGTACCAATTAGTAGTATATTTTATCCCATTGTTGAAAAAATTCTCAAAAAAGTTCTCTGTATGCTGTCAGTACTTCTTTTTGCCTCATTCTCTCTTGAACCTATTCCAGTAAGGATTCTTCCTATCCTTGTTGTTCTTATCTCAGTCACAAGTAACCTCCATATTACCATATCCAGTGGTCATTCCTCAGCCCACATTGTGTCTTACCAGTGGCATTTTATACAACTGACCACTCCTTCCTCCTTGGATTGCTTTTTTCACTTAACTTCCAGGATGTCATGGTCTCAGCTGGTTGTTTCTTCTTAACCTCTTTCCCAATACTAAATATTGGAGTACCCTAGGATCAATTGTTGAGTGCCTTCTCTATGGACACTCACTCCCTTGGTGATTTCATCCAAATCACCAAGGTACATTTATGTACTGATGACTCCCAAAATTTTATCACCAGCCAGAGTCTATCCCTGTTACCTAGATTTATATACCTAAGTAATTGACATCTTCACTTGAGTATGTAATAGGCATCTCAAACTTCACATGTCCAAAACTAAACTCTTGATCTCTCCAAAGCTGTTTTACCTACAGCCTTCCCAATCATAGCTGATAGCAATTCTGTCAGTCCGGTTGCTCAGTCCAAAAACCTTGGAGTCTTCCTTGACATCTCTCTTTCTTTTGCTCCATATCCAATTGATGAGCAAATGTTATGGGCTTTATTTTCAGAATGCATCTTCAAGTTTTCTAAGTCACCATCATCTTTTACCTGGATCACTGCAGTTGCCTCCTTCTTGGTCTCCCTGCTTCTGCCCTTATCTCTACAGTCTTTTCCATACTACAGCCAGAGTAGTTGATGAACAATGTAAGTTAGATCAAGCCACTCTGCTGTAACTTGCCCCCTGTCCCTGTTTCTCTCAGTAAATGCCAAGGTTCTCCATGCTACCTCTCTGCCTTCATCTCCTGGCACTCTTGCCTTTTGTAGTTCATTCTATGCATAGGGCTTCTTTGATGTTTTCTGAGCATACCAGGCACCCGCACCTCAGGCCTTTGTACTACTGTGCCCTGTGCTGATGTGGACTCCGGCCTGCAGAGTCCATTTGTTGAGGCTGCAATGAACAAATAAACACAGACTATGGAAGTCCTGTAGAGAAGAGGGATGGCATGGCTGCTGTCTAAATGAGAGAGAGGGGGCCCTGACCCCTGCCTGGACAGGCTTTTATTGCTTTTCTGGGTACATTACATTGAAGATGGTCCTCATTTATTATGCACAGGTTCCTGTAGGTGATTACATTTTACAGATAACAAAGAATGTTGCTAATTACTTCAAAGAGAAGGATGTTGCACATCAAGGAGAAAAGTGGTTGAACTGGTTACACTCCATACTTGGGAGGCTTAGCACAGACTTTAGGAAGTTACTTTAGGGATATGCAGTAAACATTTGCTGCCTCAATCCAGGGTGAGGGAGTTTTAGCAAAAGCAAGTCTCATAGAGGCCTAGGTACAATGCAGGCCTCATTCCCCATGGGAGAACCTATCTGTGGGTGTGGGTCCTGTGTGCTGACCTCACTCCCTGTTGTTTTTCTGAATCAGGGGCTGGGCTACATTCCCCATGCTACTCAGAACGGTTCTCTATACTGTGCTTGCAGCATTCTTTTTTTGAGTACCCGTTTTGCTTACTAACATACTTCCTCAGGAATCTGACCAAAAAAGTCCTTCCTTTTCCACCCTTTATAAATAGCATCCTACTATTACCATATATTTCTTCCTCCCTTACCCAGAATTAATTCTCTCCATAGGACTTAGGGACACCTGATATATATATATATATATATATATATATATATATTTGTTTGTTTATCATCTGTCTCCCCTGACTTAAATATCAGCTCCTTGAGTACAGGGATTTTGTCTTACTCATCACTGCATACAGAATACCTAGAACAGTACTTAGGACATAGAGGCTGCTCAGTAAATACTTCTTGAAAGAAGACAGAAATAACCAATGACTCTATTAATGGACATTCAGTTTTTTTTTCCTGGTTCACTTTTCAGCCTACTTCATGTGACAAAATCTAATAGTTCTCTGCTGTTTTCTTAGCTCTTCTCTCCTATCACTCAGCTAGTTGAATAAGCATCAACTGTGTTTCATGTACTATCTTAGCAGCTGGGAATATAGCAATAATTAAAAGAAACAAAAATTCATGTACTTGTGGAACACACATTCTAATGTTCGTGGTGGTGGCACAAACAATAAATATAATAGCATGCAAAGAAAATTAAAGCAGTGAAGGAGTATTATGAGTATTGGGGTAGGTTTCTATTTTAAATAGGCTATTCAGTGAACTTTATTGAGAATGGAACTCAGTCTTGAGCAGAAATTCAAAGAGGAGAGGGAAGAGGCTATGTGGAAGATTATTTCAGGGAGAGGGAAGGATTAGCACAAAAGCTTTGAAAGGTGTCATTAGAGAGTAGATGAGACAGACCACTGAGGGTAAATTTAGACTGGTTCACAGGTCCAAGGAGTGAGCCCTGATATAAGCTGTCATTACTAGGAATGAAGATGAAGAAGAATTTACAATGGAGGTAGAAAAGGAATGGTCAGCGACGGAACAAGGATGCTTCTTGAATCACTTTCCCCCCTTTCTTTAGAAACACCATACTCTCCAGTTTTCTTCCTACCTCACATCTCCTTTCAGTCTTCTTCTTAGACTCTGTATAACTTCTGTGATCATTATATTTGTCAGTTAACACCCAGCAGAGAATTAGAGTATTACATAATGCTAGTTGTGCATGTATGCTAGAAGTAAATGTGGATATATGACTGGAAAATGTAGACTGAATAGGAATATAAGAGAGCAGATATATTCAGAATATAAGAGTTGTGATATTCCACAAGAAAATATGGGCAGTCATGATGGATCCAAATCCCAAAAAAGATAGTGGTAGATTCCAGGTCAGTAATCAGTAATCAAAGGGCATCTATTGTTAGTATAAAAGAGCTTGAGGCAAACTGTGTGGTGAAGTAAAAACTGAAGAGCCATATAAAAAGTCAGGTTATATCATGGATTCTTTCTAAACAAGTGAATGAAATAGAGCCAATTTCCTATGGAGTGGAGCTGTCAGGAGCCAGATAGAAATTAAGCCCCAAGATTGGCAGGACTATAGAAGGGGTATCTCACTCTTCAGTCACAAATAACTGTAGACCCAAGTGGCTTGAAGGAGGTATACACACCCAGGTTCCCAGAAGGGAATAGGTGCTTAGTCTAGCCACTGCAAGGGGCTATTGCAGGATTCAATATAGCATCATGGAAGTGTACCAAGATCTCCATCCCCAGGCAAGGGGAATTTTAATGGTTTCTAAGCAGCACTGGTTTGTAAGGCAAAAAGTCCTGGTACCTTACTCTGGCCCATTGTTTCATGCTGAAGATGTGGCAGCCCTGTACACTGAAGATAGCTGGGAACTGCTTATAAATTTCTGGCAGGAAGCACAGAAAAACTTAACCTTAAAACTTAAGCTTACTTTTAAATTAGAAATCAACTGCAAAAAAGGAAGGAAAGAAACCTACAAATATGTGAAGATTAAAAAACATACTACTGAAAAATGACTGGATCAAAGAAGAAATAAATAGTGAGATCCAAAGATATATAGAGACACATAAGAATGACAATATGACAACATATCAAAACTTCTAGGATGCAGCAGAAGTTATGATAAGAGGGAAGTTTATATCATTACAGCTCTATCTCAAGAAACAAGAGAAATACTAAGTAAACAACCTAACATCACATCTTGAAAAACTGGGAAAAGAAGAACAAAGGCAACCCAAGTCAGCAGAGGAAAGGAAATAATAAAAATTAGAGCATAATTGAATGAAATAACAAAAAGATCATACAAAAATTAATACATCAAAGAGCTGGTTCTTTAAAAAAAATAATAAAATTGACAAATCCCTTGTTAGACTCACTAAGGAAAAAAGAGAAAGGTTCATATAAACAAATCAGAAATGAAAGAGGAGAGGTTACCATAGACATCACAGTATACAAAGGATTATACTAGAATATTATGAAAGACTATGCCACCAAATTCAATAACCTAGACGAGGGAGATAAGTTCCTAGACTTTATATATATAAACTTCCTAGACTGAATCATGAAGAACTGGAAAATCTAAATAGACTGATCAACAGTGAGGAGAGCATTATGCTCAGTGAAATAAGCCAGGCGGTGAAAAACAAATACTGTGTGATCTCATGTATAAGTGGAACCTAATCAACAAAACAAACAAGCAAGCAAAATATAACCAGATATATTGAAATTAAGAACAAACTGACAGTAACCAGAGGGGAAGGGGGAGGGGATAATGGGAAAAGGGGGAAGTGTTTTCAGGAACATGTATAAAGGACCCATGGACAAAGCTGAAGGGGGGTAGTATCGAGTGTGGGGTGGAGTGGTGGTGATGGGGAATGGAGACAACTGCACATGAACAAGAGTAAAACAAAGAAATTGAAACAACCATAAAAAACCTCTCCAAAAATAAAAGTCCAGGACCAGATGGCTTCATTAGTGAATTCTACCAACCAACAATACATTTAAAAAATAACACTTTATGATCCAGTGGGGTTCATTTCAGGGCCACAGAGATGGTTCAACATATGCAAATTGATCAATGTAATACACCACTAACAAAACAAAGGATAAAAATAATATGATCTTATCAACAGATGCAGAGAAAGCATTTGATAAGATACAGCATTCATTTATGATTAAAACACTCAGTAAAATGGGTACCTCAGCATAATAAAGACCACATACGACCACCCCTCAGCTAATATTATACTTAATGGTGAAGAACTGAAAGCTTTTCCTGTAAAATCAGGAACAAAACAAGGATGCCCACTCTCACCACTCTTATTCAACATAGTTCTGGAAGTCCTAGTCAGAGCAATCTCAGGCAAGAGAAAGAAATAAAAGGCATCCACATTGAGAACAAAGATGTAAAAGTGTCACTTTTTGCAGATGACATGATTCTATATGTAGAAAACCCTAAAGACTTCATGAATAAAACTATTTTAAACAATAAACAAATACAGAAAAGTTTCAGGATACAAAATTAATTACAAAAATCCACTGCATACCTATATGCTAACAATAAAATCTCATAAAAAGAAATGAAAAAAATTATTTTGCAATTGCAACCAGAAGAATAAAATACCTACGAATAGACTTGATAAAGGATGTGAAGGACCTATATACTGAAAACTACAAAGCATTATTAACAGAGATTGAAAAAGACAAAATGAAATGGAAAGATATTCTGTGTTTATGGATTGGAAGAATCAGCAGAGTTAAAATGGCCATTTTACCCAAAGCAATATACAGATTTAATGCAATCCCTATCAAATCCCAATGTCATTTAAAAAATGGAACCAAAAGTCATCAGATTTGTATGGAACCACAAAAGATCCTGAATAACCAAAGCAAATATGAGGAAAAAAAGAATGAAGCTGGAGGTATCACATTGCCTGATTTCAAATTATACTACAGAGCTATGATAATGAAAATAGTGTAGTATTGGCAGAAAAACAGACACACAGACCAATGGAGCAGAATTGAAAACCCAGAAATAAAAGCACATGTTTACCCCTAACTGGTGTGGCTTAGCTGGTTGGGGCATCATTCCATACACCAAAAGGCTGGGGGTTTGATTCCTGGTCAGGTCACATACCTAAGTTGTGGCTTCAGTCCCTTGTTGGGACCCATATGGTAGGCAACCAATTGATGTTTCTCTCTCACATACTGATACCTGTCTGTCTTTCTCTCTCTAAAGTTAATAAACATATTTTATTATAAATAAATGAATAAATAAATAAATAAATAAATAAATGCACATATATATGGGCAAACAATTTTTGACAAAGGAGCCAAAATCATGCAATGGAGAAAAGAAGGCTTCTTTAATAAATGGTACTGGGAAAATTGGAAAGCCACATGTAGAAGAATGAAAGTATATTTCAGTTTGTCCCCAACACAAAAATTAATTCAAAATGCATTAAGACCTAAGTATAAGATATGAAACAATAAATTACATAGAAGAAAACATAAGTACTAAACTTATGGACCTTGGCCTTAGAGAACATTATATAAATTTGACCCCAAACAAAAAAGCCACCAACTAAATGGGAGATGATATTTGCATACAACAGTTCCAGTGAAGGGTTAATATCCAAAATATATAAAGAATTCATACAGCTCAACACTAAATAATCCAGTTAAAAATGATTAGAGGACCTGAACAGATGCTTCTCCCAAGAAGACATACAAATGGCCAACAGATATATGAGAAGATGCTCCACTTCACTAGCTGTTAGGGAAGTGCAAATCAAAACTACAATGAGATATCATCTCACACCTGTTAGAATGGCTATTATCAACAAGGCAAGTAAAAACAAGTGTTGGAGAGGTTGTGGAGAAAAAGGAACCCTTAACCAATGCTACTGAGCCCTTATTCAATTTACAGGGTTCAATTGAACCCTTATTCAATTTACAGTGGGACTGTAAATTGGTACAGCCACTATGGAAAAGAGTGTGGAGGTTCCTCAGAAAATTAAGAATTGAGTTACCATTTGACCAAGCAACTCCTCTTCTGAGTATTAGCTCAAAAAATGCAAAAACACTTATTTGCAAATGTATATGCACCCTTATGTTCATTGTAGCATTAT
Source organism: Anoura caudifer (assembly GCA_004027475.1). Taxonomy (NCBI): domain Eukaryota; kingdom Metazoa; phylum Chordata; class Mammalia; order Chiroptera; family Phyllostomidae; genus Anoura; species Anoura caudifer. The sequence goes on from PVKU01005772.1 coordinate 44,290, forward strand.
TCATGGTGGCCAAGACATGGAGACAATTAAATTGTCCTTGATAGAGGATTGGATAAAGATGTGGCACATATATACAATGGGATATTATTCAGCCACCAGAAGAGATGAAATACTGCCATTTGTGACAACTTGGGTAGACCTTGAGAATATTGTGCTAAGCAAAATAAGTCAGAAAAAGCCAAGAACCTTATGATTTCACTCATATGTGGGATATAAAAATGAAACTGATATACATGGGCAACAATATGGTGGTTACCAGAGGGAAGGGGGTGGGACGGTAGTAAAGGGTAATAAAGGAGGCCAAATATATGATGTCAGAAGATGATTTGACTTCGGGTGGTGGGCACACAATGCAATATACAGATCATGTATCATAGAATTGTACAAGTGAAACCTGTATTATTTTATTAACCAATGTTACCCCAATAAATTAAAAAACTTAAGCTTACTATTAACTAAAATTATATTAGTCTTTGTCCCTTCGTCCCCACGGGAGTATAAAACACCTCCATAGTACTTTTTAAGATCCAAGTGCAAGTCATAATAGTTATTTTTGTTAAATTTCATCTTACTCAGTTGGCACCTTATCTCTAGACTGTCAAAAGCATTAAGGTTTCTGATTCTATTTAATGTAGTCATTATACCATCCAATATATGTTATTCATATGCTGAATGAACATGTCCTCTACATTTTCATTGATAATTTGGATAAAGATAACCTAGAAGACCAAGGACATAGTCCTGAAGCTTATGACCAGAAACATCTCAGCAGGTCAACACATTAATCATTAGCCTTTAGACATGAGCCATTTTGAACAGTTTCTAATTTACTCAGTTGTCCATGAGTACTTTTCATATTGCCTCAACTTGTGATAACCATTGTCTTATATCCTTTGATACAACATATAAGATAACCATATCTATATCCATTGCCTCAACAGTGGATAAAGACAGAGAAGCAGTAGGCTTACTCATACCAAGGAGTTTACACACTATCTACAGTCAATGAGAATCTATTTTAAGAGTTTTAAACAAGGTGGGAGATGGTCAGAGTCTTATATTAATGGGTCTGTGCAACCTCCTTTTATTTGTCATGCATTAAATATCCTTTTATCTTTTGAATACATTTTAAAATCTGTATATATACATGTATATCAAATCATCATATTGTACATTTTTATAATTTTATTTTTCAGTTTCAGTTTACATTCACTATTATTTTCTATTGTTTCAAGTATACAGCAGAATGGTTAGGTAATTGTATACTTTACAAAATGGTCCCCCCAATATATCCAGTACCCATCTGGCACCATACATAGTTATTACAGTATTGTTGACTATATTCCCTATGATGTACTTTGCATCCCTGTCACTGTTTTGTAAATACCAATGTACACTTCTTAATCCCTTCAACTTTTTCACCTAGTCCCTAAATCCCCCACTTCTGGCAGCCATCACTATGTCTACTAGTCATTTACACTTTGTTTGTTCATTTATTTTGTTCTTTAGATTCCGTGTATAAGTGAAATAATGTGGTATTTGTCTTTTTCTGACTTATTTCACTTAGCGTAATTCCCTCTAGGTCCATCCATGTTGTCACAAATAGTAAGGTTTCATTGTGTTTTAAGGCCAAGCAACATTCTAGTGCATGTATGTACCACAGCTTTTTTTATCCACTCATCAATTGATGGACACTTGGGTTGTTTCCATATCTTGGTGATTGTAAATAATGCTGCGGTGAACATAGGGGTGCATATATTCTTTCAAATTAGTGTTTCAGAGTTTTATGGGTATACAGAGGTTGGCAAAAGTAGGTTTACTGTTATGAGTACATGAATCACAGAGTTTATTCTTGTATTGTATTATTTATTTATTATTATATTATTTATTTGTAGTATTTGTTATTACACTCACTCACAACTGTAAACCTACTTTTGCCCACACCTGTATACCCAGAAGTGGAACTGCTGGGTTATAAGCAGTTCCATTTTAATTTCTTGAGGAACCTCCATATTGACATTGCACATCTTAAACATATACAGTTTTATTGGTCAATTATACCTCAATCAAGCTTCATGCACCCCCTTCACCTAGTGTGCCTACCTTTCCCTCACTCCTTTCACCAGGACAATTCCTATACATCCTTCACATTTAACTTTAAATGTTTATATGAACTCACATACTTTTACTAAAATATTTTATCAAAGATACATACACACCATTACATATTTAACATGTTCTATGTCTACCTATAGCCTTTCCTCCCCTTTCCAATGAGAATTATTGGTCTTTATATGTAGAAGTTCTATTTCTCACAGAGTCTCTGTTTTTCAAGAACTATTCTTTAGGCCTTCTCACTTTATTCATTATCAATAGCAACTACTTAAGAGATCTTTTTTTCTCTCTTTTTTGAATTTGGCACTTAACATTGCTTTCAGTTGACATTCATCAAATGTAATTGTTACTCTAAAGGAGCTCCTTGTCCTCTTGGTACTATTGTATAAGGAGAGAAATTAAATACTAATTAGTTTTCTTAATGATAGGCATTCTAACAGATGTAAGGTCATTATTAATAAATCAAACAAGTGCTGGTGAGGATGTGGGGAAAAGGGAACCCTAGTTCACTGTTGGTGGGAATGCAGACTGGTGCAGCCACTGTGGAAAGTAGCATGGAATTTCCTCAGAAAACTAAAAATGGAACTGTCTTTATACCCAGCAGTGGAACTATCTATCCTAAGAATCGTGGATAACCAATTCAGAAGAACTTATGCACCCCTAGTTGAGTGCTGGAAACAGCCTAAGTGCCCATCAGTAAATGAGTGGACCAAACAGCTGTGGTGCATTTACACAATGGAATACTATGCAGCAGAAAGAAACAAGGAACTATTACCCTTTGCAACAACATGGATGGAACTGGAGAGTATTATGCTTAGTGAAATAAGCTAGTTGGTAAAAGACAAGTACCATATGACCTCACTTATAACTGGAAGCTAATAAAAAATAAACTAATGAGAAAAATAGAACCAGAATCATGGAAACATGGAACAGACTGACAGCTGTAGGAGAAGGGTGGGAGAGGGGAGAAGGGTGGAAGAAAGTGTTAGGCGCTAGTCAAAGAACAGATATGAATGATCCATGGACATGGACAACGGAGAAGGGATTGACTGTGGAGAGAAGGGTGGGCTGGGTGGAGGGGGACAAAAGGGAAAAAATTGAGACAATTGTAATAGAATAAGCAACAAAAAACCTTTTCACTTTTTGACTTTTTCTTCTCATTTCCATTCAAATTCATAGGTACCAGTTTCAGTGGGATCTCCTTTCTCAGTGAAACCTCAATCTGTGATTTATAACCAACCAGGCTTAGGGCCCAGAATATTTCCACTTTGTCAACCAGAAATAAGGTATGTTTGAGTTGTTCCTTAGGGCCTTGGTAGAAATGTGCAGGCACTGGAGGCAGGACCAGTGTTAGAACTGAGTTTTTACAATATATACACCTTTTTTGCACTGTTGGTCTCTCATAGAAGAAAAACTAGTTCTAACATTTTCATTATCCAAGAAAGACACAGATCTGTGCAGACCTGGTCCTCTACAAACTTGTGTCATTAAATGTCAACTGGGTCCTGGTAGCTACTCAACAATTTTATTCATTCATTTAAAAAACCCACCTGTGATCAGTGCTTGTGAGGCAAGTAACTCAGCCTGGAGGTTTCAAGGATAACTTTTCAAAGAAGTGATGCCTAAGTTGAATACTAAGATTTAAAATAGATAGCCAGTCAATGAAGTAAGGAAAGGATATTCCAGACAGACATATAAACAGATAGAAAAGCACAAAGCACCATGGGAAGTCAAAGGAGGGAATGATTAATTCAGGGATGGAAGGTTTTGGTATGCAATGAGTATCAAATGATAAGGAGAATCTCAGCTAGTGGGTGTATGGATGATAGAAGTTTGGCATTACAGAGAAAATAGATTGAGCATATAAATGGAAGAAGGCAGTGGTAACAAGGATGAGTATAGCTGAAGCATATGGGAGATTATCATGATCAAAATGTTTATTGATTCAGAGTGTTTTCTAGAAGCCTTTTTAAAAAGATTTTATTTATTTATTTTTAGAGAGAGGAAAAGGAAGGAAGAAAGAGGGAGAGGGACATCACTGTGTGAAAGAAACATTGATTGGTTGCCTCTCGCGCTCCCCCAGCTAGGGACTGGGTCTGCAACCCAGGCATGTGCCCCTGACTGGGAATTGAACCGGCCACCTTTTGCTTTTCAGAATGATGTACAACCAACTGAGTCATACCAGTCAGGGCATTTTCTAGAAGTCTTTACAAGATTTTCTCCTTCAGTCTTCAGCCAGTGTATTGGGCCCCCTGGTTCCTAAATGTTTGTTTTAGGAAACCTGACCTCCTAATGAGAAGATCGGGCAGAGTTTTGTGTGTAATATTTATGATTTATTTTGTAACTGTGGAGAAAAAAATGGAGAAATGATGAAAGATTTACATGTATATATTTCATGCAGGGACAATCCATGTGGAAGTATCGAAGAAAAAAGATTTGATTTTAGAGGTAAAAAAAGTGATGACCTCTCTACAGCCTGAACTAAATCATCCACATCTTCCAAGTAATATAAACATTGAATACACTTGAGATTCTTCAATTTAATGTTTTAGAGGTGGTATACTGTATTTCTTTTGTTTTATCAGTTATCCTTCAAAAATTATCAAAAACTAGAGTTAATATCTTAATCTTTCCTCTTAAGGAACACCAGGACCTTAGAACACTTCTCAATTACAAGGGCATTTCTAACCAACTTGTATGCTAATGTGGTGAAATATTTTAGACATGTGAAATTAAAAGTATTAGTATTTGTAGAAAGTTTTTGTTTAGATTTAGTTATGTGTTTAGAAAATGTTTGTTTACCAGCCCTTTTTGCATTGGAATCATTTCCCTCTCCCTGATGTACATCTTTTAGAAGTTTATTTTTGTCTGTTTATTTTTGTCTATTTTTTTTATCTTTTAGAAGTTTAGTTTTGTTGTGTCAGTGATAAATTATTTCTGTTTATGTGAAAATATATTTCTTGCTACACATTATTTTAAAAATAAATTTGAAGTTGATATACACATACAAGCTCTATAAACATTCTTGTACAAGTGTTCTTGTGGACAATTGTGGATATATATCTTGGGTAAATAGTGGAATGGCGGGGTCATATAGTAGGTGTTTGTCTAAAATTAAAACTGCCAAGACCTGACCGGGTGGCTCAGTTGGTTGGAGCATCATCCCATACACCAAAATGTTGCAGTTCCATCCCCAGTCAAGGCACACACCTAGGTTGCAGGTTCGATCCCCAGTTGGGTCATGTATGGGAAGCAATGATTGATATTTCTCTCTCTCATTCTCTCTCTCTCTCTCTCTCTCTCTCTCTCTCTCAAATCAATAAATATATCCTTGGTTGAAGATTTAAAAAATTAAAACAAAAACTGCCAAAAATTTTTCAAAAACTATACCACTTTATCCTACCAGCAATGTATGAGAATTCTAGGTGCTCAAAGTTCTGGTCAGAATAAAAAATAATAATAATAAATATTAATTTACTGCTGTTAATATTGTAAATTTTAGGCATTCTAGTGGTTTTCCAGTAATATAACATGTGGTTTAATTTAAATTTCCATGACGACTAAACAACTTTTCACATACTTACTGGCTGCTCCAATATCTTTTTTAAAATGTTGAACTATTTTGTCCATCTTAATGATTTTCTTTGTTTTTGATTATTGATTCATAGTTTTTACATATTCTGAATATTAATTCTATTGGATATATTATGGAAATAATTTCTCCTAGTCTGTGACTTGCCTTCTCATTTTGTTAATGGTGTCATTCAGTGAGCATATATTTTCTAATTTTGAAGTCCAGTTGATCAAGTTTTTTTATGATTAATTCTTTTTATGTCTTCAGAAATATTTGTTTATCCCAACATCATAAAGATATTCTCCATTTTTCTTCTAGAAACTCTGAAGTTTTAACTTTTATGTTTAGATTTACGATCCATGTAAAATACATTTTTAGCCCTGGGTGGTGGTGTGTTCAGTGGATTGAGTGCCAGCCTGTGAACCAAAGGCTCACCAGTTCAGTTCTCAGGGCACATGCCTGGGTTGCACACTGGGTCCCCAGTAGGGGGTGTGTGAAAGGCAATCACACATTGATGTTAAAAAAAATAAAAAAATACATTTTTGTGTTTCTTTATTGTTGTTCAAGTACAGTTGTCTCAATTTTCCCCTCACTATTCCCCCCCACCCCAGCCATCCCCACCTCCCACCCTCGATCCTATCCCCCTTTGGTGTTGTCCATGTGTCTCCTTTACACATGTTCCTGAAAATCCCTTCCCTTTTGACACCTTTATTCCCTCCCATCTCCTCTCTGGTTACTGTCAGTTTATTCTTAATTTCAGTGTCTCTGGTTATATTTTGCTTGCTTGCTTGTTTTGTTGATTAGGTTCCACTTAAAGGTGAGATCATATGGTATTTGTCTTTCATGGTCTGGCTTATTTCACATTATACCCTAAACACCCTGAAACACCAATTCAAAAGAACCTGTGTACTCCATTGTTCATAGTAGCACAATTTACAATAGCCAAGTGCTGGAAGCAACCTAAGTGCCCATCAGCAAATGAGTGGATCAAAAAACTATTTACATGATGGAATACTATGCAGCATCTTTATGTTTCATGACAAGTAAGAGTAGTGATTTACTTTTCCATATAGTTATCTAGTTGTTCCTGCAACATTTGTGAAAAACAAATTTCTTTCTCCATCGGTTACTTTGGTGCATTTCTCAAAAATTAATGGACAACATGGGGATGTAATGTATAACATAAGAAATATTGTCAGTCATAACTGTGTATAGTGACAGATGATTACTAGGCTTATTATGGTGATCACTTTGTAAGATATATAAATGTTGAATCACTGTGGTACACATGAAACTAATATTTTTTATCAACTATAATTAAAACAAATTTTTAAGAAGATATCAATGAATTTAGGAATGTCTGGGATGGCTGGATAATAAAAATTGCATGTGGAGATAACAAATAAAATGAATATAAATAATGAGAGGATTTTTTAAAAGCAGCTGCAAAAACAATGAAATAACTAGTCAGTATGTGTGGTTACAGGGTCTTTTTTGTGAGGAGTCATATCATTATTATGTGTGTGACTTTGATCTCATTAAATCAGAATTCCCACATATGGCATTAATTCGCAAGTTAAAATTTAAAAAAAAAAAAAAAGATTTGTTTCCCTCCTAGACACACACACCAATTGACAATATATTTATTGGTCTATTTTTTATTTTGTTTTGTGACATTGATCCAAATCTCTCTCCTTAGTCTAATAACACACTGTCTTGATTACCATAGTTTTCTGTAGGTCCAGAATCAGGTGGTATTAGCCTTCCATGTTTATTCATATTTTTCAAGATTATTTTAGGTATTCAGGTTGTCTTTGAATTTCATGAAAATATTACAACCAGCTGATCAATTTCTATGGAAAAAATAGGCCTCTAGAAACCTGATTGGTACTACATTGAATCTACAGTTAAATTTAGAGAAAATAGACATAGATATCTTTAAAATGTCAGCACTTCCAAATCATGAACATGGCATAACCATTTATTCTGGCATTTCTAATTTCTCTCTATTGATTTAGAGTTTTTAATGGTTACTAGTATATTTCATTATATATAACTGCTGATAAAGATTGACTGGAACTTTATTCTTTTTAAAGATTTTATTTATTTATTTTTAGACAGGGAAAGGGAAGGAGAAAGAGAGGGAGAGAAACATCAATATGTGGTTGCCTATCATGTACCCCCTACTGGGGACCTGGCCAGCAACACTGGCATGTGCCCTGACTGGGAATCAAACCAATGACCCTTTGGTTCTCAGGCCAGTGCTCAGTCCACTGAGCCACACCACCCAGGGCAGACTGGAACTTTATTTTTAAATTATACTTCATTGTTTATGTTATTACAGTTGTCCCAATTTTACCCCCTTTTCCTCCCTCCATCTAGCCTTCCCACTCCCTCAGGCAGTCCCCACACTGTTGTTTGTGTCCATGGGTCATGGGTGTATGTTCTTTGGCTAATCCCTTCACTTTCTTTCATTCAAGCCCTTTCCACCCTCCCCTCTGACAGCTGTCAGTCTATTCTGTGTTTCTATGCGTCTAATTTTATTTTGCTCATTAGTTTATTTTGTTTATTAGATTACAAATATGAATGATATCATGTGGTATTTGTCTTTCACTGACTGGCTTATTTCACTAGCATAATAGTCTCCAGGTCCATTCATGCTGTGGCAAAAGGAAACAGTTCCTTCTTTTTTATAGCTGCATAGTATTTTGTTTTGTAGATATACTACAGGTTTTTTAATCCACTCATCTACTAATGGGCACTTACAAAACTCTATAGACTCCACCCAAAATCTACTAGACCTAATAAGTGAATTTGGCAAAGTTGTAGGATACAAAATCAATACTCAGAAATCAATGGCATTGTTGTACACCAACAATGAGCTATCACAAAGAGAAACTAAGAAAACAATCCCATTTACTATAGCAACAAAAAAAATAAGGTACCTAGGAATATATTTAACCGAGGTAAAAGACCTGTACTCAGAAAACTATAGGACACTGAAGAAAAAAATTGAGGAAGACACAAATAAATGGAAGTATACACCATGTTCATGGATTTGAAGAATTAACATCATTATGATGTCCATACTACCCAAAGCAATCTGTAGATTCAACACAATTCTTATTAAAACACCAATGGCATATTTCACAGATGTAAAATAAATATTTGAAAAATTTATACAGAGCCAAAGAAGGCCCTGTATAGCCTCAGCAATCTTGAGAAAGAAGAACAAAGTTGGAGGGATCGCAATTCTGACATCAATCTATACTAGAAGCCCACTGTAATCAACCAGCCTGGTTGTGGTACTGGCATAACAGCAGGCATATAGGTCAGTGGAATAAAACAGAGAGCCCAGAAATAGACCATGTATTTATGGTCAATTAATACTTGACAAAGGAGACAAGAGCATACAATGCAGTAAAGACAGTCATTTCAATAAGTGATGTTAGGAAAACTGGACTAGTACAAGCAAAATACGAAACCAGACCACCAACTTACACCACACAAGAATAAACTCAAAATGGATAAAAGACTTAAATGTAAGTTGTGAAATCATAAAAGTCATAGCAGAAAACATAGGCAGCCTGGACCACTGTGGCTTGGTTGGACATCATCCCACAAAAGGTCACAGGTTTGATTCCCAGTCAGGACACATGTTTGGGTTGTGGTTCAGTCCCTGGTCGAGGCATGTTTGAGAGGCAACTTGATCGATGATTCTCTCACATTGGTGTTTCTCTCCCTCTCTTTCTGCCTCCCTTCCCCTCTCTCTAAGAATTAGTAAATAAAATCTTTAAAATTTTAAAAAAGTAAAGATAGGCAATAAAATTTCAGCTATCTCATGTAGCAATATTTTTGCCAATATATCTCCTAAGGCAAGGGAAACAAACAAAAAAAATAAATGGGATTACATCAAATGGAAAAGCTTGTGCACAGCTAAACATCATCAAATAAAAGCAAACCCACTGTATGGGAGAACATATTTGCCAGTGACACATCTGATAAGGGTTTGATTCAACACCAGGAAGACAATCCAATTAAAAAAATGGGCAAAGGACCTGAATAGACACTTCTCCACGGAGGTCATTCAGATGACCCATAGACACATAAAAAATGCTCAACATCAGCAATCATCAGAAAGATTCAAATTAGAACCACAGTGAAGCCCTGGCCCAGAAGCTCAGTTGGTTAGAGTGTTTTTCCAATACATCAAGGTTGTGAGTTTTGATCCCTGGTCAGGGCACATACAAGAATCAAGCAATGAATGCATAAATAAAAATATAAAATAAAACTTCAATGAGATAGCACCTCACAACTAACATAATAAGTCTGGGGGGTCTATAGGAAGAACTAGAGCTTATGGGAGGAGTTCTCAAACTTTAGTAATTGTGAGAACCATACAGAAAGAACTCTATGTTTATAATAAAACTCTGTGGTTCTAACTTCCCCTTCCCTTGACTCCCTTTCCCCTTCTATAAATACTCCTTGTCAACTAATGATCATGGTGCCAATTCAACACCAATCAGAATCCAAAATTTGTGGTGCAGTGAAGAAAGAAACTTTATTCAGTGCAAAAATCTCAATTGTGATGCAGCATGGCTGGGGCCAAGGAACAGCTCAATATTGTTACAGCTCAGTTTGGAAGCGGTGTGGCTGTATAACAGCACAGCTGTTAGGTGGCCCTTGGGCTAGGCCCATTTCTGGCTAGACAGCTCTGCTCTGGTCTGCTCCACCTGCTCTTGTCCAGTGCAGTCTGCTCTGCACTGGTTTGCTTTACTCTGCTCCTGTGATGTTCCACTCTTCACCAACAAGATGTCTTGGGTGCTTCAGCTCCAGCAGAAGAAATGTAGTTTTCTTCGGATGAAAGAGAAAGTGCACTCCCTAAGCCAGAGGGGAGGTGCCTTGTATAGACAGAAGTCTTTGCCTCTGGTCCCTGATTGCTCCTTCCTCAAATGAGGACTCCAGATTCTCAGTTTGAGTCCTCCAAAAAGCACTGTCTTGATTGGTCAGAAAGGAGCCATTCTTGATTGGTCATGGATGATGCAGATGTGGTATAGCTTCGCATCTCTGATTGGGAAAGTCTCAGTCCTATTGCTTAAAATAAGAGTTCAGGAACTCCTTTATAAGGGCCGGCTCACATGGCAGAAACAGTGGAGGGAGGCAATTCACTGCAGGAGGCAGGCAGCTTGGTGCAGGTGAAGCAGGAAACAGCGTAGGAGGAAATCTGAGACAGCACCAGTTACTGGCCAGCATCTAGCATCCTGGCTGCCAGGAAACACCTTTTATCACTTAGGTAGAATGAATAGCAAACCAAGGCAAGGAGGAGGAGGAAGACATGTGTCACCCACTAACTCAGCAGTCCTGAGCCTGGTCCAATATTGCCAGGTGTTCCAACATCACAAGGAACACTATGTTTGCAAGAAAGGAGGGAAGTCCTTGAAATTCAATGTAGCGTTTCCATTATCTGGGAAAGCCTTGCAACTCTGCTTTCATCCCAAGGCCTGAAATGTGGGAGAAGGTCCACAATGCCCAAAGAAGAAGCCCATAAATAGCTTTGGGTTACTGCCCCAACTTTAATTAACTGTGTTGTCCTGTTGTATCTGTTTTACAACAAGATGAACAAATGGAGTCTGGAGCAAGATAAGGAATCAGGCTAACAGACCCCTAACACATACATACCTAAGTTTGGGTAGTCACATCCCCCTGGGAATGCTGGCACTATGTTTACCTGCCAATAAATATGTAACTTTTTTACTACCATCCTGCCAACTATTTAAGTATCAGAACAAAGGACTCATTCTCTTGGCTCTCTGGCCACCTGGCCTCAGGCCACCCAGGGGTTTGCCACCCTGGCCTTCAGCCATCCTTACTTTGGCCGCCCTGCTTTGCCCTGAACCTATGCCTTTCACCCTCCCATTCTAGCTAGGCTCATTTTCTTCCATGGGAACAGGTTACTAATAAACTCTGATTACACGCTAATAGATTTACTGATCTGTACTTCTTTACATGTGTCAGTAAGAAGAACCAGGTCTCTCCCGTCAATACTGGCTTCTCCGTGAAGTGCAGTTTGCATGAGAAGCCCTTGTATAGAAAGGACTACTAGGCTCTGTGTTTTTATTTGTTTGTTTGTTTTTTAAATTTGAGCCCAGTTAGCCACCAGGAGACCTTCTTAGTAGGTATCTTCTTTTCCAGGGTCCACACCCTCCATTTTGGCATGCAGGCCATAGTGCACATGTGGTTTGCGGTGTTCACACACACTGGGTTGCAACCCTCCCCTTGTCCCTAATAAATCCTTTTAGCCAGTCTTTCAGGCTCTCCTCTCCATCCATTTAGTTACTCCATCCATCCCTCCATCCATTCCTAAAGTCTTGCCTACTTTCCTCACTCCTACTGCACACTCTGCTTTCCAGACCTCCAGACATGCCCCTCTCCCACTCCTACTGCCCCACCCACTTTCCTTACTCCTGCCCATCCCTCCAGTCTTTCTCACTAGGCTACCTTCTTACCCCTCCAGCCCCTCCTTATTTCCCAGCTTCAAACTCTGACATTTCCCTGATTTGTTTCCCAAGTGTGTTTAGAGGACCCAGAACTGACACAGACTCCTTTTTGAACTCAGTGTAATGGTCTGGCCACAGTAGGACCTTGTTATCCTCTGTCTCTGATTTAGTATATCCCACGCTACTCCTTACTTCCTTTTCTCCAAAACTCCAGCCCCTGGTCTCTCCCCAGCCCATTAGCCTCTCTTTTATCCCGTCATCCTGCCCAGTCTACCTTCCTCAGGCCCACTCCAGTTCTCCAACCACTCCACTCTATTCCTTCAGCAATCCACACAATTCCTCTTGCTTATATCTCCTGCCCAAGCTGCTTTCTCAGTCACCAACCCCTCTCCATTTCCAAGTCATCCCACCTCACCCTTCTTCCCATTTGTACACATTTGTAATGTACTAAATTTCCCTGTGTCCTTGTCTATTTCTGGATGTTCTACTTTATTCCACAGGTCTGTCTGTCTTTATGCCAAAAAGAACACTGTATTTAGAGATGAATTTTGGGGGCTCTTTCTGCTCTATCCCAAGACTTGCTGTGGGATTGTAGGCATATTCTGTTCTCTTTCTAGGCCTCAGTTTCACCGTCTGTAACATGAGAGGCTCCAACTAGATTATTGCTATTTCTAGCACTAAGATTGCCTTATACTGTTAGGAACTGGAGAGTTCCTGCTTCAGCCTGCCTGCCTGCAACTTGAGGCATGGAGTTCCAGTTTCCCAGGTCTGGCCTCTTCTTTAGCTCAGTGTTTGGGTGATTTTGGGTTCTTGATTCCCCAGTCCAGGGTCTTATTGCACCTAGCTTCATTTCTTTGGCCTTGAGAGGCTTTTCTCTGGTCCCTTTTTGATTCTTCTGGCATTCTACCATGAAAAAGTCACTTTATATGTGTGCTTATAAATACCAGATTGGAAAGATGTTGGGATGTTGCGTAGAACAAAATAATGAAAGTAAAATAGTTTGGTTGCCCTGTTAGATAGGACAAGGGTCTCAAGGTCTGGGCTATTCTTATTAATGCTAGTCTTGCTAAATGTTAAAATGCAGTGCAGTATTTTGCAGGCCAGCTTTAAACAGGATGAGCCTGACAGGAACACAGTCATAAATGCAGCCAAGGGCAAAGAAAAAATCAACATGTAATTGACCAAATAGTGTATATAATCAATGTCTAAGGCTCCCTTTGGCAAAACAGAGCTTTGGATATGAATTCCTGTCTCCTTTATTTGCTACAATAAAACTATCTTGTGACAACCACCTCTCCTTCTTGAATGGAGCACCCCAAGCAGCAAACAAACCCCTTGAGTTTGGTAATAGCCCTACTGTGTGGCAAGCAGTTATTAGATATTTCACATGCATAACTTCTTTTAATCTTTTTACTTTTTTATTAAATTTATTGGGGTGATGTTGGTTAATAAAATTATATAGGTTTCGGGTGTACAATTCTGTATTGTCCATCCCCTGTGCATTATACTGTGAATTCAATACCCCAAGTCAAGTCTCACTTTTCATATAATCTTTACAACAGCCTTGTCGGTACACATTGTTATTCCCATTTTAAAGTGTGACTTAGGCGGCGTTTTCCACCTGTGTTCCCTTCCCACCCAATATGTGACTATTACAACATTTGTCCTAGTAGCTTACAAGTGATTCATTTTAAAGGCCCTTTAGTTGTCTGTAAACTAGAGGTAATAGCAGTCCCTCTTACTCTGGGCCGTGGTGATTAAATAACACGACTCAGCGACCGGCGTGTAGTTTTAAAAATTTATTGTTCAGTTACGGTTGTCCCAGTTTTTAAATACATTTTAATCACTTATTATTACATATGTATTCTCACTAAGAGAAGTGACATTTGCCCTTTATTTATAAAGGGCCAGGATCATGGTAGGCATCATATGAGTGGATGGACCACCACTCGCCCTTTTAAGGGGATGAAGTCCCCTTAAAAGGGCCAGCAAGCTCGCTGGTATGGTGGGATCAGGGCCTTGGGGTGGCGCCTGGGTTCCAGTTTCTCTCGTATCCAGCCGCTGTGAAGGCCATCCAGGAGGAGGATGCCTGTTCTGGGGTGGGAGTGAGGTCCGATTCGGTCCCGGATTTCCAGGGTCCTCCAGCCCTGCCCTCCTTCAAAATTCGGAGATCCCTTTTCCCAGGAATTGCTATTGGTCCTTTCCGCAGCCAGCTACTCCTCCGCGTCCCTTCCATACACGTCACTCATCCGCGCGCAGCCAATCCGCACCCAAAGGCTGGGCCTCGGGAGAAGGGGCGGTTACTTCCTGCTTGCCTACGAATGTGAGTACTCACAAGGGAGGGGCGGGCCTGTAGATGTGAGCGAGCCAATCACGCACCCGCCGGCGCCTGGCGATTGAAGAGGCGGTTAGTCGCGCTCTTTATTCTTCAAAATGGCGGCTGCTAAAGATGGTTGTGGCCTGGGAAAAGTGGCTGTAGGGAACGGGCGGCGGCTCCACTTAGGGATTCCTGAGGCCGTGTTTGTGGTAAGAGACATGCTGGTCCTAGGCATCTTGACGCTATGCCGCAGTCCCTCCTTCCTGGCCCACACGCACACCCTGGTCTCGACTATTGGGGGAAAGAGTTGAGCTAAAGAACCTGGGAGAGAGCGCCCCTTCTCCTTTCTCCCTCCGAGCCTGGGGAGACTTACCTGTGCTGGGACTCGCCCCGGATAAAGTCAGTGATAGAAGGCCCGAGAAGAGGGCCTGGGGCGGGAGGACTCGGGAGCGAGGGGCAACTGTCCCCTACCCCCGAATGCCAGGTTTCATCCCCTCAGACATGGAAAAGAGGAAGCAGTGAGAAGCTTGAGACTTAGCCTAGATGCTGGAGAGACCGACAGATAAATGGTGACTTAGGATGTAATGAGTAGGCACAACGGCTGGTGTTAAAGTGTGAAAATAGGAAACGTAGCCTAGTCTGTTAAAGGAATGGAGTGAGTGTTCTGTTGCCTTGGAGGAGGAATGGGAAAACAGTGATTGGAAAGTGGGATAGGATGAGAATGTGAAGTCCTTGTTTGTTCTGAGGAATTGAGGCTTTATCCAGTAAGCAACGGGCTGTGTATAGAAGGTGTCTAAATAAAGCCACAATATAATAGTTTTTGGTTTGGGTACATCATTCTAAAAACTTAGTAATTTGGAAGCTTCTCAAAACAGTGAGACCAACCCAAGTCCAAACAAAGAGAAAAAAGGAGATGCATTCTTCCATCAGGTTATTCTAGAAATGGTATTTGAAAACTACTTGAATAACGAGAGAAAACCTAACTGGCCTTCCAGGCCAGTGTTATCTGTCTTTTCTCACTCAGTTCTGCTTAAGCTACTATAAAATCTTAATGGAATTTTCTCGACCTTCTGGTTTGTACCTTACATTGCTTTGTCTCTACCTTTTTGTTAATCATATCGTACATGCTTCAAAAGACCCATTTCTTTTATTTAAACCCCTTTTATATACACTGTATGTTGCATATTTGTATTTGCTGATTCTGTTTTGTATTTTTCTTCAATTATTTTGTGTCTTTTCCTGAGCTGTGTCACTTATTTTGTTGCATTTATCTCCCAGCTAATGATAACAAGATACCTAATGCTTTGTAAGTCTAGAGAAGGTAGGTAATGTTATCATCCCCAATTTGTAGGTGATGAAACAGAGGCACAGAACCCTTGAATAACTTGCCCCAAGCCACACTGGGAGTAAATGAGTTATTCCTGATTCTATTTACACATGCTCTGCCACTGAGAGGAAAAGGAGATATTTATCTTGCTCACTGACATTTTCTCCTGGTCCTAGCACAGTGCCTAATATATAGTATAAACTCATAACTAGATGTCAAACTTCATTTCTGTAATGCCTTAAATTCTACATTGTGGTGCTCAACTGCAGTTGGCTTTAAAAATCTAACTCAGTTTTTTAATTGGATTGTTTCGTGTTGACTTTTTTGAGTTTTTCATGTATTTTAGATATTAACCCCATGTTGGAGCTATTATTTGCAAATATCTCCCATTTGGTTGGTTGCCTTGTTGTTTTGTTGGCAGTTTCTTTTGCTGTGCAGAAGCTTTGAGACATTATGCTAAGTGAAATAAGTCAGAAAAAGCTAAGACCATATGATTTCACTCATATGTAAGATTTAAAACTGACACTCAGGCACAGACAACAGTATGGTGGTTACCACAGGGAAGGGGGTGGGTATAGCAAAAGACAAAGTGGGCCAAATACATGGTGATGGAAGCTGATTTGACTTTAGGTGGTGGGCACACAATGCAAAATACAGATCATGTATCATAGAAATGCACACTTGAAACCTATATGATACTATTAACCAATGTCACCCCAATACATTTAATTTAAAAAATCTAATTCAGGAGGATAAAGTTTGTTGGAGGGCTGTGTAAAGTCTTGTCTTAAAATACATTTTTCCCTAAAATATTTTTAATAGTTTATTTTTATTGTATTTTTATTACCACTTATCCCCCTTGTCCCCTCTTCAATTTCCCCCAGCCCCCGACAATCTCCACACTGTTGTCCATGTTCATGAGTCCTTTTTCTTTTTGGCTTCATATTTCACCCCTAACCCCCTCTTGAGCTGTCAGCCCCCTAAAATTTTATGGTTATTTTTTAAGACTTAAAATTTCTACCAAGATGATAATTTTTTGTATTTCTTTTTATGTTCCCAAACTAATGGGAATGACATGGCATTGTAGGAAGAACATTGGCTTCTAAATAGACCATGGTTTGAATCCTGCCTCTACTTCCCAATTGCTGCTTAGTCTTCAGCGTATTATTATATTGTTTTGAGACTCAGTTTCCTTAACTGAACTAGGGATAATGATACTTAGAGTTGCTATGAGAAACAGGAAATGTGCCTTCAGTATTACAAATTGATGCTTAATATACAGTTGTCCCTCGGTGTCCATGGGGATTTGGTTCTAGGATCTACCTGCTCCCATATAAAGTCCACAGATACTCTAGTTCCTTCTATAAAATGGTGTAGTATTTGTATTTAACCTATGCACATGCACATTCTCCCAAATACTTAAAATCATCTCTAGATTACATGAAACACCTAATACAATGTAAATGCTATGTAAATAATTGTTACATTGTTTAGGGAATAATGACAAGGAAAAAAGTCTGTACATGTTCAGTACAGATGCAACCATTGTAGGGCTAATTACATAGTACACATCAGCAACAACATAACATTTTTTCTAATATTTTCACACTTTGGTTGAATCCAGGGATGTAGATGGCTCAGAACCCGTGGATGCAGAGGGCTAACTGCATATTAGTTTCTGTGATGATAGGAGGCAATGTACCATACTGGATAGAAGTTAGACCTCTTCCTTTTCCTATTTCCAGTGGTGCAGTAATTTGTTTTCTTTTTCTACTTGACTTGACTGTCCTTTTTCCTGTTGTCTATTTGCTGCCCTCTTCATCTCTTGTTGTGCAGTTCAGATATGACATCCCTGTAGTTTTTCCTGACCACTACTCCAAGATGGAATTCTTGGTACTTCATCTGTTCTCTTAGCACATTGTATTACGGACATAGCTAATGTTTGTTGAACAGTTATGAGCTTTCATGTACTCTTCTAAGCATTTTACACATGCTAACTCATTTAATACCCTGTGAGGAAGGGATATTTTTTTATTTTACAGATGAGGAAATTGAGGCAAAGAGAGAGGTTAAATAACTTCCTTGAGGTCAACATATCTAGCATTTGGTAAAGACAGGATTCAAACCAGGCAATCCCATCTTTTAACCACAGTCCTACACTGCTGTAGTTAATTCTCCATGCTAGATAAACTCCTAAGAACTCCTAAGAACATGGACCATGTGCTTGAAACTTTGACTTATTTCTCTTTTCTGCAGTGACCCTTCTGGGAAGATGCTATCTCTATTTTACACGCACAGCCCAGCCATTGACTCAGCTTCACCATTTCAATTTCTTCTACTGTGTCTCTAGTTTGATGGCTTCATAGTTCACTCCCTTGCTGTGTTTCTCTTCCTTTTTCTTCTTGCTTTGTTTTAGATAAAATATTCCCTTGTGGTTAGTAAACATGGATAAGAATAATGATGTGGAGATACCAGAAACCATAAGATGATTGAATTTAACTTACTTACGAATGAAGGACCAGCAGGTAGTGTACATTTAAAAAATGCCATTTGGCTACCACCACCACAAAAAACAAAAAAGAAAAAAAAATTTTAAATGCCATTTGGTTTTACTGATTTTGTGTTGCTTAATTGTTCTTGTACAAAATATTGTTCTGTTTCCCTTTTATATGTTTACTTTTATTTCAACCACTTGATACCTAAGGAGGTATTTTGGTTTGCCTTGGGAACCTAATGACCATATTTAGCATGATTTCTATGGTAGTAGTTGTTGAGTTAAAAAACTAAGTTAACGAAATCAGTAATTTTGGCATACAGTCTGTTGAATCATTTTGTGGCTAGGGCACGTGACTAGGCAATATATTTGTTGGTAACTTTCATATTTACTGCTAGGGTCCCACAGGAGATGCATAAAGTAGGCAAGGTCATTTTTTTCCCTCTGCATAAATAAAAATAAAAAGAGGAAGGTAGAGGAAGAATAAATTAGCTATAAAATGGATGTGCACTGTCTAAAGTGATATAACGTTTTAAAATTAGTTTTTTAGTTAAATGCCTTGGGTAAAAAAACAAATGGTTTTTTCTTTTATGTTTTAAAAATAAAGCTAAAGAACTAAAAATTAGAGGTATGAATTCTAAAATTTGAAATGAATTATGTTTAATTTAAAGGAAGATGTAGATTCCTTCATGAAACAGCCGGGGAATGAAACTGCAGATACAGTACTAAAGAAGCTGGATGAACAGTACCAGAAGTATAAGTTTATGGAACTCAATCTTGCTCAGAAGAAAAGGAGGTAAGTGTTGAAATTTCCAACTTTAAAAAAAATTAATGTTGGATGGCTTAAACTTTTTAAAAGTTGACATGTTGAAATGATAATGTTTTGGAAGAATCAGATAAATGAAATATATTATTAAAATTATTTAAAATGAAAATTAAAAAATTGAGACATAATTTACATACAATAAAATGTCCAAATGTTGAATGTTCAGTTTAATGAATTTTGACAAATATAGTCACTTTTATAACCATTAACCAGATCAATATATAGGACATTTCTATTACCCAAGGAAGTTCCCTCCCACTGCTTTCTGACCCGTCCTTCCTACTCCCAGAGATAATCACTGTTCAGATTATCTTTACCATGAATTAGTTTTGTCTGTTCTTGAACTTATATATAAATGGAAGCATTTAGTAACTATTGTTTTTTGTCAGGTTTCTTATACTTAGAGGGATGGTTTGAGAGTCATCTATGATGTTGTGTGTATTAGTAAATTAGTTTCTCTTTAGTGCTGAATAATGTTCCATTGTATGTGGATATACCACAAATTTTGTCTGTTTGCCTATGAATGGACATTTGGGTTGTTTCCCCATGTGGTTTTAAGTCTTTTTATGGATATGTGTTTATTTCTCCTGGATAAATTACCCAGGGGTGGAGTTACTGATTTGTATAGTAAGTATCTGTTTAATTTTATGAGAAACTGCCAAATGTCTCCCAGGTTACACTCCCAGAACTTAAGTTGGGTTCCAGTTGTTACATATCCTCATCAGCATTTGGTATTGTCAGTCTAAAGATGGTTTTGAAAACGATAGAATGACTATTGAAGACCTATTATTTCGAAGCATCTAGGATCATAATATTTTCCATATCTACTTCATTCGTCTCATGTTGCTGAGAAGATGAGAAACCCACAGATGTTATGGTTTTCCCAAGATTTCATAACTAACAGGCATATGACAAAGGTTTCCTTGCTCTTACTCTTTTATTTCTCTATATTTTTATAGTAGCTTATAAAGTAAATTTACTGTAATAAATACTGGGTTCGGCAGAAGTAACGCCTGCTTGAGTGAGGCTGGTAGGGTAATAATATGGATGTAATAATTTATAGTTTTAATTTGAACATGTCACCTAAAATGTCATATGGTGTGCTTGAGTGTGATATTGTTATGTTACAGAATTGCATGCTTGTGATTTTGTAATAAAAGAGGGGCGTTATTTGTGCTGGACCCTGTATTTATGGATATCTGCTATATACATGTACCAGCATTCTTCTGTCAGTTAAATATTTATAGAATTCTTAAGAGGCGCCACATACTGTTTTGGGTGAAATAAGGTTCACTATCTGTTTTCAGTAGGGACATAATCTAAGGGCATGATATGTATGTAAATAAAGTAACTAAAGTATAGCAGTTGAAGTGTTCCTGATACAAAGTAATGAGATAGCACAGGGGAAGGTGTCATCTGGAGGGGAATGAGAAGGTTCAGAAGAAGCTTCCTAGAGGAGCAAATTGCTGTGTAGAATTTTGAAGATTGGTTATGAGTTTGGAGGGAAAAAGGTGAAGAAGAGTAAGCAGGGCATAAGGTATCAACCATGCAAAGGTACAAGTTTGTTTTTATACATTTTTTCTCATTTGGTTTTAGTGATAATTGGGGAAATTTGAGTAAGGGCTGGGTATTAGATAAGATGTAAAGTGACTGACATGGACAAATGGAGAGTATTAACTGAAAAACCCAGGATGAAAAACAGTATGAACAATATGCTCTCATGTTGGAAAAAAATGCACAGAAATAGCTGGAAAAATCTGTGATAATGGTCTGTTAATAGCAGTCATCTTTGGGTGTTGAGAATATGTTGTTTTTCTTATTTTGCCTGTTTGTATTCTTAATTTTCTACAATATTCATGTACTGCTTTTGTAATAAAAGTTTATTTTAAAAAGAAGAATAAGGTCATTGGCTTTGAGATCACCTACAGTGGGGTTATAGACAGAAAAGAAATTGGACCTCAGGACTAAGTCCTGGGACAGAGGAGGGAGTTTGTGTATCAGAGTTACATTTTTTCAGCCCTGGTCAAGTGGCTTATTTGGTTGGAGCATCGTCACATACGCCAAAAGGTTGCAGTTTCTATCCCTGGTCTGGGTGCATATGGGAGGCAGCCGATTGGTGTTTCTCTCACATTGATATTTTTCTCACGCTCTCTGTATCTGTCTTACTCAGATCAATTAATATCTTCTCAGGTGAAGATTAAAAAAATTATATTATTCCAGACTACCTCTTGAGACTGGGCTCTTTGAATGATCAGGTGGTTGCCCAAGTTCAAGCCGGTACTCATTTGCTTCTTTCTTGGCATTGTTCTTATCACTTTGGCCCCTCTTGAATCCCAGAACTGAACACCTATAAAGTAAAAGTTCTACTACTAACTCTAGTATTGTAATATAGTAGGATATTCACTCCAGGTTTACATATGCTCTAGGCCTGAATGTGAGCAATAAAAATTTCAGTGTATATGTGCAGCCTATCTAATTAGGTGTACTTGGTTTATATTGGTGAACAAAACAGAAGTCCCTGCCCTTGGAGGGGTTACAGTCTGGTGGAGTCTGGCATCATCCTAGGCATTAGGGTACATCAGTGAACCAAACAGGTAAGAATTTGTGCCCTCATGGAGCTGACACTGCAACCAGAAGTAAATGATATAGTACGCTAGAAAGCAATAAGCACTATGGAGATAGGAATTTGGAGTAAAGAGAGTGTGGAGTGTCAGAGGTGGCGGCTGCTAAGGGTTTTGAGCAGAGGAGTGACATGATCTCATTTTCTATTTTTAATTATTTTTTGACTATGCTGTTACAGTTATACCATTTTCCCCCTTGATACCCCTCTGCCCTGAACCCCCCCTCTCCCCTTAGTTCATGTCCAGAGGTCATACAACATATAAGTTCTTTGTCTTCTCCATTTCCTATATTATTCTTAACCTGCCCCTGTCTATTTTGTGCCTACCTATTATGCTTCTTATTCCCTGTACCTTTTCCCCCATTCTCCCCCTTCCCCGCTGATAACCCTCCATGTGATCTCCATTTCTTTGATTCTGTTCCTATTCTGGTTGTTTGCTTACTTTGTTTTTTTTTAGGTTCAGTTGTTGATAGCTGTTGAGTTTGTTGTCGTTTTGCTGTTCATAGTTTTGATCATCTTTTTCTTAGATAAGTCCCTTTAACAATTCATTTAATAAGGGCTTGGTGATGATGAACTCTTTTATCTTGACCTTATCTGGGAAGCACTTTATCTGCCCTTCCATTCTAAATGGTAGCTTTGCTGGATAGAGCAATCTTGGATGTAGGTCCTTGCCTTTTCATGACTTTGAATACTTCTTAACAGCCCCTTCTTGCCTGTAAGTTTTCTTTAGAGAAATCAGCTGCTAGTCTTATGAGAACTCCTTTGTAGGTAACTGTCTCCTTTTCTCTTGCTGCTTTAGTTTCCAACACTGGAAACCCTTGGTTTTGCAGTCTGTCTCATTCCCCAGTTACTCCTCCTAGTTTATCCACATGCAAATGTGGGACTGCCCAGTCTGCCAGCCACCACTTTGTTGTGTGTCCTCTCTGCCCCAGCTTCCTATCTTCACCCCTCCTTCAAGTCTAGATGAATGTTTTTTCTTTAACTCCTTCATTGTCAGACTTCTATACAGTTTGATTTTTCTGGCAGTTCTGGGTGTTTTTTGTTTGTTTGTTTTTAAATTGGTTGTTTTCCTTCTTTTGGTTATGTGAGGAAGTGAAGTGTATCTGCCTATGCCTCCATCTTGACTGGAACTCCTGATTTTCTTCTGTTATCATATGACTCACTTGAGTTGATAATATTCTTAAGAAGGGCTGAACCCAAAGATACCAGTTAGGAGGTCCTTTCATTAATCTGGATTCAGTGATGGCATTGGTAGGAAAGAGTCATATTCTGAATGTGCTTTGAAGTTGGAGCCAGCATGAGCTGGTGGACTGGATGTAAGATGTGGAAGGGAGGCATGGAAGATGGCTCCCAGGTCTAAGCAACTGAAAGGGAGGATTACCATCCAAGATGGAGAAAACTGGGTGGAGCTGCTTTGCGGGGAGATCAGGAGTTCAGTTTTAGACACATTTGAAATGCCTTTTGGACATGTAAATGGAGATGTTAATTGGGCAATTAAGTATATGAGTCTGAATTTTGGGAACCATCTGTGCTGTATTTAAAAATTTGGTAGTCATTTAAAGTTGATTGAGCTTTATCACCAAGAGAGTGCATGTAGGGGAAGAGAAGATCAAAGATCTGGGCACTCACGGCAACAGTAAGTTTTGGAAAAGAGTGATAACCACCAAAACAGACTGAGAAGTGTTGGCAGTGAGGTCAGGTAAACCAGGCTTCCGTGGGGTTCTGGAAGCCAAGCTTAAGAGAATGTATCTTGGAGGAGGGAATGATCATGTGCTGTGTCAAATGCTGCTGATGACTCAAATAGAACATAAGGACTGAGAATGGACATGGACTCAGCAAAGTGGAAATTATTGGTGTTCTGGATGGGAACAGTGTCTAGTGCTTAAACAGAAAAGGCAGAATTGGAGAAAATGCATATGGAAAACTTTAGAAAAGTTTAACCCATTTTAGTAGTGGATTGGTTACCTTTTTTTGTGTGTCAGAATTTTTTACACATTGGATACTAATCCTTTTAGGTTATATGTGTGAGAAAGTTTTCTTTTTAAATTTATCACTTATCTTTCCTTATGGTTTATTTTTATTAGACCAGGGGTGTCAAACTTCTTTTCACTGGGGACCACATCAGCCTCGCTGTTGCCTTCAACGGGCTGAATGTAATTTCAACTCAACAGTTAAGGAGTAGTTACATTAATACAGTCCTAAAATTATTCCAGCCCTTTGAATGCAACCACAAGGCTGATGTGGCCCCCGATGAAAATGACTTTCACACCCCTGGATTAGACGTTCTTAATTTATATGTTTTCAGTCAAAATTTCCCTTAATAATTAGTGCTTTTGGTGTCTTGTTAAATCAGCTTAACAATAACCCACAACCTTCGGACCAACTAGGTGTCTTGTTTAAGAAATCCTATCCTATGTTTCATGTTCAAAAAGATAAACCCCTATATTTTCTTCTAAGAATTGTAAAATTTTGCTTTTCACATTTAGCTTCTTAAGTCATCAGAAATTTATTTTTACATATGGTGTGTAGCAGGCTTTGAGTTCTTCTTCTTCTTTTTTTTTTTAATGGATATGCCATGGACAAACTATATGACTTGGTACCATTTAATTTTTATTTTAAAATTCCAGCTGTGATCTAAATACCCTTTATAAACTCCCATTTAACAATCTTTTCCCTTAATGGTTAGTGCTTTTTATATTTGCCTATCCCAATCTCTTCTCGGCCTTTTGGCTAAAATCAAGTGAAGAAATATTTGCATATCCCAAGTTTATGAAGATACTCTCTTAATATTTTATTCTTAAAGCTTTATTGATTTATCTTTTACATTTAATCCATGGGTTATTCAGAAGTATGTTGCTAAATTTCAAAGCATTTGTGGTATTTTCAAGCATGTTTCTCTGTCCTCTCTACTTACATTGGTAGTTGGACTACATTCTTGATCATATTAAGGCTTTTTGGCAACACTTCTTCATAAGTTTATGTGCTCTTCCATTAAGAGACAGATAGTATCTAGTTGTCCCTTTTTATGATACTCAACGCCTGGATCCATTAATTATTAATTGCAAAATGATGATGTTCTAATTCAGTTCTTTTTTTATTAATAAACTGGCATATTTCTATAAAAAGAAATGTCCCCTCATGTACTATTTGGTAAAAGTGGCTGTAAAAAATCAGCTCACCTTTCAGTTTCTTCCCTTGAAGGAGTCTTAGCCCTAGGTCTATCACCTTCGCAGCTCTCTGCTGCTTTCCAACAAAGGAGGCTTACAATATGTTTTGGACCATAAGATGCACCTAGGTTTTAGAGGAGGAAAATAGGAAAAAAATTTTTGGAGCAAAGAATATGGTAAAATATTTAATAACATAAATAACATGATATTTTACCAATGTAAATGTAAACAACTCAACAGCAGCATTAACAATCATCATTCTTCCCAAATGGGGGGCAGGGGTGCATCTTATAGTCCGAAAATACGTTATTTTTCTCTGGCTATTTGAGCAGTTAGAGGTGGAAGTGCTGGTCTGTTGCCATCTTAACCTGAAACAATTTTTATCCTTTAAAAATACTTTTTAGTCTGTCTTATTAGGTGCATGCAATCTGAGAATTATGTCTTCTTGGTGAATTTTACCTTATATAAAGTAGTACTTATTGTGTTAAAATCTAAATTGTTGGATACTTAAGCTACCCTAGCTTTCTTTTGGCTAATATTACTTGGTGTACCTTTTTCAATGCTTTTTATGAATAAAGCAACTGTAAATATTTATGTGCAGGTTTTGTGTTGACATAATTGTTCAACTCCTTTGGGTAAATACCGAAGAAATGTGATTGCTGGATTGTATGGAAAGAGAATGTTTTCTTTTGTAAGAAACTGCCAAACTGTCTTCCAAAGTGGCTGTACCATTTGCATTCCCACCAGCAATTGATGAGAGTTTCTGTTGCCAGCAGCATCCTCACCAGCATTTGGTGTTGCCAGTGTTCTAGATTTTGGCCATTCTGCTAGGTGTGTAGTGTGGTATCTCCTTGTTGTTTTAATTTGATTTTCCTTGATGGCATATGATGTAGAACATCTTTTCATATGCTTATTTTCCATCTGTGTATTTTCTTTTTTTAAGATTTTATTTATTTATTTTTAAAGAGAGGGGGAGGGAAGAATAAAAGAGAGGAGAGAAACATCAATGTGTGGTTGCCCCTCACGTGTCCCCAACTGGAGACCTGGCCCACAACCCAGGCATGTGCCCTGACTGGGAATTGAACTGGCAACCCTTTGGTTCGCAGCCCACGCTCAATCCACTGAGCTACACCAGCCAGGGCTCAATCTGTGTATTTTCTTTGAGACATGTCTGTTAAGGTCTTTGGTGCATTTTTAAATCAAGTTGCTTGTTTTCTGATTGTTGAGCTTCAAGAGTTCTTTGTATATTTTGATTAATAGTCTTTTACCAGATACGTCTTTTACAAAGATTTTCTTCTAGTCTGTGGCTTGTCTTTTCTCTTGACAATGTTTTTTGCAGAGCGTAAGTTTTTAATTTTAATGAAGTCTAGCATATCAATTATTCCTTTCATGAATTGTGTCTTTGGTGTTTATCTAGGAAATTATCACCATACTCAAGGTTATCTAGCTTTTCTCCTGCGTTAACCTTCTAGGAACTTTATAGTTTTGCATTTTGACATTTAGGTCTGTGATTCTTTTTGACATAATTTTTGTGAAGTGTATAAAGTCTGTGTCTAGATGCATTTTGTGTGTGTGTACATGTTCAGTTGTTCCAGGCTAATAGTTTTGTTAATAATTATAATATAACTTACCTGTTGTGTGTGATCAGTCCCATCATGCTATCCTCATTTTCTTAAATTTCTGTGTGCAAATGAATGATCCCTTTATAATTTTAAGAGCAGTTGTTACTTAACTTGAAAATAAAATAGCATTTATCAACTTAAAAGTGAAAGAAGAATTACCCAAAGCTTAAAAGAAGCACTAAATTATACTTTATCATAATGTGGTATGTTACACATTTAGGTGATAATCTGTATTTCTCACAGTGTGACAAGTGCAAGCACTGAGAAGCTGTCACTGTGCTTTGCTGGCATTTAGCTGACTGTGATGTGTGTATACTGAGTGCACTCGCCAGGAGCAGCTACATTCAGCACTGGATAGGGACTTGGTAGTTTCCAGTGGTTTTGAATTTAGAATATAATATTTGAATGCATGTTATTTTAAAAATTAATTTATTTAAAATTCAGTTCTAATAAATTATGGAGCCTTTGAATCATATTTGTGAAATATGGTTTCCTCTAGAAATGTTAAATAAGGATGGGGTGTTTGTCATATAGAAGGGGGCTTTGTATACAGTAGGCATTGCATAAATATTTGCTATCTTTAAATATTTCAGTAAATATTTATATCTTAAATATGAAATATCTTTGATGTTTTAATAAACCAACTTTATTAACTTTATCTTAAATATGAATGTCTTAAGTGTTTTATATTTGTAAATAGTCCTCAAGAGCATATCAGTAGAAGTGAAATGAGCCAGTCAGTGAAAGACAAATACCATATGATCTCACTTATATGTGGAATCTAATGAACAAAATAAACTAATGAGCAAAATAGAATGAGAGGCACAGAAACATGGAACAGACTGATAGCTGCAAGAGGGGAAGCGGAGGCTCATTGAAAGAAGGTGAAGGGATTAGCCAAAGGACATATATGCATGAACCGTGGGTACAGACAACTGTGTAGGGATTACCTGGGGGAGGCTGGGTGGAGGGGGGGCAAAGAGGGAAAATTGGGACAACTCTAATGGCATAAACAATAAAATATAATAAAAAGAAAGAAAATGCAAGGCTTATAAGACTGCATCCTGGTGTTTATTTTTGCTGCAAAATACTAAATTAACCTCTTTTCTTATTCACAGGCTGAAAGGCCAGATTCCTGAAATTAAACAGACTTTAGAAATTCTAAAATACATGCAGAAGAAAAAAGTAAGTGCATTTTTTTTGTGTGTGTGAATGTGAATGAGCTAGGATACTTCAGCAGAGATGTATGTGTCTTCCTCGACTCTCTGGTCACTGGTATTTCATCTGTGCTGGAAGATCCAGTCCGTCTTTTTGAACACGTGTACTCATGTTATAGACACTGTCCCTCTCCCCAATCAGGTTTAATTCTAGGGCCTATACTTCTTGGATTATTTTATGTATATGTAGTATATGAAAAATTTAAATGCAGTTTGAAATTATTTTAGATACAAAAAGAAGATGTGTTATTTTGAAGTAGGAGCATCTAAGGATTTTGTTGTTGTTACTGTTCTCTGTAAGAATAAGGAGTGAATCCAAGAGTTATAGAGTTGGAAAGAACCTTGGAAATTATGTTATAGATTCTCATTTAATAGTTGAAGATACAGTTACAGAGAGGTTACACTTAACCAGTGTTGCATAGCTAGTTACTGGTAGAACTTGATTTGAGAATCTTCTGAGCCTTAATCTAATTCTCACTAAGTACAAACAGTCTGTAAAGATATAATTTCATAAGGATATTGTATTTAAAAGATTTTATGTTAGAATATATATGATCTATTACTTGACTGGTAAAATAACTACATTTTCAATACATTATTTTATTTTTTATTCTTTTTAGGGAGAGGGGAAGGGAGGGAGAAAGAGGGAGAGAAAAAAATCGATTGGTTGCATGTGTCCCAACCAGGGACCAAACCTGCAACCCAGGCATGTGCCCTGGCTGGGAATTTAACCAGCCAATAACCTTTCGCTTTAGCCAACTGAGCCACACCAGTCAGGGCTCCAGTACATTATTCAATGTGGTGAACTTTGTAAGAGACTTCAGAATGCTGGTTGGTTAGGCGTGAAGCACTGATGAAGTAATAATAAAAGCTATGCTTACTCTGTACCAGGCACTGGTATGCCAACCATGTTTGTGACAGCCTTCAGAGGTATAGAGCCTATTATTATTTGTGTTTTACAGATGAGGAACCTAAGACACAGAGAGGTTAAGTGATTTGCCAAATTTACAGGTGGTAGGCAGTTAGTTGATCCAGAATCCATGTCCCTCCGTGCCCATCCATATGGCTCCAGGCATTCATTTCTTTTACCACTATACATAGTTTGCATGATGGTACTGTTTTAAATGGCTTAGGTTCAGCTGTGAGCTCTTTCCTTTATAACTTTGGTGTTAAACTCGTCTGTTTACAGTACTGTCATTTTTTTTAAGGAGTCCACCAATTCACTGGAGACCAGATTCTTACTGGCAGATAACCTGTATTGCAAAGCTTCAGTTCCTCCTACTGATAAAGTGTGTCTGTGGTTGGGGGTAAGTATATGTAATAGCCACAGCTTCCTTGGCTGACATTTGTTTTTCCCAGCAAAACGTATTATTTCAGCTGTGTAAATGGTCATCTCCCTTTGACTGTTGAAGGCAGGGGTGGAATTCAGATAGTCCATATTAGCAACTGACTGAAATTAGGAGTGTGATAAAGATTGCCATAAAAACATGCTCAAGTCTCCCGAATAAATAAAACTGACCAAAATCATAATTCCCTTGAACTAATGCTTTATCTTTTATATGTAACAGAAGGAAGAACAATAGAAGTAAAATAGAAGGTACTGCTGAACCTCAAATAAATGTTTCTTCCCAGTAGGAGTTTATACGTTCTAGAAAGATCTCTCTAAACTTAAGGGAGAAAATATTATTAGAAAAAATGTTGAGGTTAGAGTCTTCTTTCTTTTCTTTATTTTTAAAGATTTATTTATTTATTTATTTTTAGACAGAGGGGAAGGGAGGGAGAAAGAGAGGGAGAGGAACATCATTGTGTGTTTGCCTCTCGCGTGCCCCCTACTGGGGACCTGGCCCACAACCCAGTCATGGGCCCTGACTGGAAATCAAACCGTTGACTGTTTGGTTTTCAGGCCAGCGCAACCCACTGAGCGACACCAGCCAGGGCTGGAGTCCATTTTTTAAAGTCTACATTTTCTATTTTAGTCTATTTCATAGACCTTGGCTTTGATTTTTTTCTATCCTACTCTTCTCAGTCCCCTAACCAAGCCAGTTCTGACTGTCTAGCTGTCCATAGGTCTTGTTACCTCAGGCAAGTTCCCACTCAAAGTAGAAAGTCCTGTGTATCTTTCCCAGCTTTCCCCACTAGGAGGACTTCCCCTTGCTGCTATTCTGTTGAATCGCCCCTGAGAGACATTTTAATGCTATGAAAGATGGGCAGCTTAGTACATGGAAACTCACTTCTCTATCATTTAGTTCCTCTTGATTTTTGTTATAATATTTTCAGAGTTTGTACATTTAATTCTGTACCATAATTCTCATACTTGTTTAGTTTTAGTTCTGTAAATGGAACAGCTGTTCACCCAGTGGCTCAAATCCTAGGGGTCATTCACCTTGGTTTCTCTTTCCTCCACCCACATTACATCAGCAGGTGTGGATAAGATGATTCCATAAATTAGAGTGGGACAACAGGGAACTCTCTGGTAAGAATTACGGCTGGAGCCCACCTCAAATCTCACATCAGGATGAATTCTGCATGGATCACATACTTACTTACATGAAATACTGACGCCATCAAAGTTTAGGTCAAGTACATAGGTGACTTATTTTGTAACCCTGAAATAGGAATAGATTTCTTAGGCCACAAAAATGAGAAGTCATAGGCAAAGCCAAAAGACAATTAACAGGAAAAACATTTGTGACTCATATTGCAGCAAAGGACTAACAGGTTTGCAGAGTGACTGCAGTTTTGCTGTGGCCATCTCAGTCTTGAGATGCCTATTAGACCTTCAAGTGGAGAAGCTGATTATTTGAGGAGTGACTCAACTAAGGAGAAATGTTTGGCACAGGGTACTTCCTGAAGAAAGATTAATTTTTTTGACATGAATGAAATGTTTTTAAATGTATTCTATTTTTTCTTGTTAAAAGTAACCAAAGTGCAGAAATTTTCTGGGGAAAAAAGTAATAAGAAACTGCAGCAATTGACTCTGAGGAATGAGATTGGAAGGACATGTACTTTCCATTGAATTTTTTTTTGCCCTATTTGAATTTTTACAGTTTTCTAATTATCATGGATTGTGTTATTTGGTCAGTAAGTATTTTTGCAGCACCTACTTTGTGCCAAACACTTCCATTTTGTCTCATTTGATCCTTACAACAATCCTTTGAGTAATTTTTAATTTCCATTTGTCAGATGAGGAAAGTGGTTCAGGAAATGCTCTGTGGTAAGTCAGGTGGTAAGAATTCAGACTGGGAAAGGTATGGTTTCCCACCTGCAGAGTAAATGGATCCCCAAGTGTCGACACTAACACCAGCTCTTCCAAATGCCAGATAGAGTCACCTTGCCTTTGCCCCTAGCATCTGTTGGAAGTAGGAAGAGGGAAGTAAAAGCTAGCTATTTTTCTTTTGTTTTTTGAAAAATATTTTTATTTATTTTTAGAGGAGAAGAGAGGGAGAAAGAGAGAGAGAGAGAGAAACATCAGTGTGTGGTTGCCTCTTGCACGCCCCCAACTGGGGACCTGGCCCACAACTCAGGCATGTGCACTGACTGGGAATCGAACCAGTACCCCTTGGTTCGCAGGTTGATGCTCAATCCATTGAGCCACACCAGCCAGGGCAAGCTAGCTATTTTTCTTATTGGGTGAAATGTAGATGTATTTGAAAAATTTTAAATTATAGCATATTAAACAACTATTTAAATGGATTCAAATACAATACTATTTAGTGTCATGATAGACTTAATAAAAAGATAGGATTTGGTATCTAAACATACTTGTTTCATCCTAATTCTCCCATTTACTTACTAGCTATATAAGCATAAGCAACCTGACCTCTCTTAACCTGTTTTCATAATTGTAAAGATAAAGATAACTGGCCTCACCAGGGTTGTTATGAGGAGTAAATGGTATAATGTATGTAAATACATTTTCTAACCCTGGGGTCAATGGACTTTTATAAAAGGCCAGAGAATAAAAAATATTTTTGGTTTTGTAGACCACTTGGTGTCTGTTGCAGTACTCAGCTCTGCCACTGTGGCATGGAAGCATAAGTGAGTAGCGAATACCTGAGTTCTAATAAAATTTAAGACAAAGGCAGCCAGCTGGATTTTGCCCAAGGACTATAGTTTGCCCGAACCCTGCTCTGACCTGTAAAGCACTATGCAAATGTTTAGTAATTGTCATGGCTTTCTCTCTTTAGGCTAATGTAATGCTTGAATATGATATTGATGAAGCTCAGGCATTGCTGGAAAAGAATTTATCGACTGCCACAAAGAATCTTGATTCTCTTGAGGAAGACCTTGACTTTCTTCGAGATCAATTTACTACCACAGAAGTCAGTATCCTTTTTTTAAAAAGAAACAAAAGGAGGAAAAGATAAAGATATTGTTAACATTCTTATTTGCATTGCTTTAATGAGAAGAATATCCTTGATTCTTAGACTAGTCAGTCTTTACCTCATGCCACTGACTTCTTTCTGCCCTGGCCCTTCCCCAGTGCACGCTAGATTCCAAATAATCTCCATCAGTTCATCAGTTATTCTTCTTAAGCCCCCCACCCCCCCGCAAGTGCCATGCCCTTTGCATTTTCTGACTTTGTCCCTCCTACCTGGAATGATTTCCTATTTTCCTGGGTAACTTTTTATCCTTCATATTTCAGCACAAGCATCAGAACATTTCTGAACTTTTTCTAGCTCTCTCAGGACATTTTGTTGTTCCTCTGTGCTTACTTAGCACTTTGCACATCATTCTTTATTTGCTTTATTTGGTTTCCTCGTCAGACTGAGAGCTCCTCAAGTGTAGAATCTGATCTGTACTTTTTCTCTCTTCTCCACAGCATGTGGCACAGGATAGGCGTTAGGTGCTTGTGCGAGGGAAGGCAGGCCTGTTTGAGGCCTTGAGTGAGGGTGGCGTGTGACTGTAATGTAAAGACTTTGTCCAGAGTGTAAGAAAAACCTATGTATTTCCTAGAAGGTAACAAAAAAAAAAAACAGATGGCCTTGAGTATAATTATGACTTTTTGGATACAACGCCAAAATCACGATCCATGAAAGAATTGATATGTGAGGGTCTATGCAGGGTGCTGCTTGTGGAAAGGAAAAGATGTAGGTGCTTAATAGATTGAGTGAATGTCCTGTTAAGCCAAAGGGAAGGTGAAAGATAAAATTATTGATAATTAAATTGTACTAACAAATATTACACATCATGATATGGTTTGAAAGTTCTTTGAAGTTTTGTGAATGTGGGGCTGTCTTTAAAACTGTTGACAGTGTCAAGTACATATTTGCTAAATATAATACCATAGTTGATTACATGTGCTAAACAATTGTTGATTTGATGCCTCAACTTCATTTTGGTGGAATTTAGTTCCAATAATTTCTCAGCAAATGATATTACAGCAAAATGGCTCACAACACTACTTGTCCTCAGTATTGTGTGTGTGCGATTTATGCCTTTGATTCAGTGTGTGAGTTCATACTTAGTAATTGCATGTGTTATCTTTAGAATTGCATTTACATTTTCTTTGACAGTTCTTGCAGACATGGCCAGGGTTTATAATTGGGATGTAAAAAGAAGAAACAAAGATGATTCTACCAAGAACAAAGCGTAATGCTGGCAACAAAAAATGTGGTTCAGTTTTCCAAACATGTCCTTTTAAACACTCTGAAGTTTATCCTTACAGGTTGACATAACTTTGAATGATTTTTTAACAGTAAGAATGATAATTAAAACTTTAAGAAAAGATAAACACCATTTTATTTATTTATAAAAACAAAATTAGTTTCAAGTATTTTATGAAATTAGCAGTAGGGTTTTTTTTGTTGTTGTTGTTTTTTTTTGTTTTTTTTTTTGTTTTTTTTTTTTTTTGCATTTCCAACAAAGTAAATGCAACTTTCATCATTTTTTTTTGGTCACAGGAAAAGTCTTAGTTGAAATGATTGAAAACTAATGTATGCTGGGAGGCTGAATTCTGGACACTTTAGCTCCGTTTACTTTTTCTTTATTAGCTGATGTTACTCTCCTTTGATATGGTTAAACCAGTTTAGAGGGAGGAAAAAGTCAGTCTGAATATTTGCCAACTTGCTTTTCTTTTAGTACATGTGGGGCTTTATGGTCATCTGTTGCCATTATTTGTCTTATGTAAGTGGAATTTCATGAAATACTGCTTAGCCAATAATTATTTATTATAATATTCTGTGCTTTTCAGGAAATGGTCATTTGCCTTCCTAAACCTTAAGAAGGCTATTGAGACAACATTTTTTCTTTTCTTCTGTAAGTGCACAGTGTCTTTGCAATGGCAACATCAAGAAGTTTTTAGCCAATGTGAAATAACAAAATTACCCACTCAAAACTCTTGGCTAAGGTGATTTTGTATGTTTTGGTAGTTCTCCAAAGCAGCTGAACAGGAATATTGAGATAAATGAAGATCTGCAAAGGTTAAAAAGACTTGTGAGCTTTTTTTTATCCATGATAAAACCTTATTAGGAGTCATAGAAAATCCCCATGGAAAGCTGTTGGGATAGTGGCTAGTAGTGGGTGATACAGATTCTGGTTAAAATAGATGTATTCCATCTCTGTGTAATAAAAAGTATACTTGTACGTGTTTTGTGCTTGTAGTTCATGATATTAAAACAGTGAAGTTAAAACTGGCATGGCACTTTTTCCATGTTATTCTTTCTAAAATTAATGTGGGTATTTTCACATATTTGTAAAGTTTATTTACTTGTCCATGTAAGTTGCATGTCTCAAAAACTTATGTTTGTAAGAAAAAACATAAAATCCCATTGGAAGGAATGCAGATAAGCAAACAATTGAGAAGTTAAATCTGAAAAATACCAAAGTTCTTGAATTAGTTTTTCTTTCATAATTTTAAATTCCCATGTTTTAGAATTTGGGGTTTGTAAACATCTTGAGATATTGTGAGCGCTGCTTTCCCCCAAACTTCACTATGGTAAGTATATTGGTACAAAATGTCTTTGGTAATATTAGTACAAGAATGATTTGCTCAGATCTTTTTTTTTTTTTTTTAGATTTTTTGATTGATTGATTGATTGATTGACAGAGGGGAAGGGAGGGAGAGAAACATCAATGTGTGGTTGCCTCTTGCATGCCCCCAACTGGGGACCTGGCCCACAACCCAGGCATGTGCCCTGACTGGGAATCGAAGCAGTGACCCTTTGGTTTGCAGACTGGTGCTCAATCCACTGAGCCACACCAGCCATGGCAAGATCTTTATTTTCTTTAAGTCTATGAAATTTGAAATAAGAATTTTTAGGTATTCCAGGCAATATAAAGAGATACCACTCTTTAGAAATATGAATAAAAGAGCAAAAATTAAGTTAATTATTCAACAAACATAAACACCTAGTATGTTTTAGGAATGGTGTTGGGCTCTCTTAAGTAAAAGGGAGAGATTTAAATTCTGCCTCAGCCAAATCGTTTCTCTTATGGTTTACTTTTGCAGAATAATATAACTAACCCGATTTGACATGATGTTTTCAAGTTTAATTTTAATATTAGTATAATAGACCTATAGAAGATAATGGGCAAAAGATTGACTATAAAACTTGATAGTGGGTAGCAAATGTGTTGGAAATGCAACAAATTTAACTATTTTTTCCATTATAAAACAGATGTCCAAGAAAATTTAGAAAATAGGGAAAAGATTTTGTTTCACTTGTAGTTTCCCCTAACATTCTGTCTTCCATTTTTTTCTATGCATAGGTTTTTATAAAAATATAATTGAAATATTTTTCTGTGTAATTTTTATCCTTTATTCACTTAACATGGAATTTGCTTATTGCATAGTGCTATTACAATTAACGTTTTACTACTTTCATAATAGTGAAATGGATGAGCCTCTAGTAAACTGTGATTCACAGTTAGACATTGGATGGTTTTAAAATTTTTTCTCTATTATTAGTGACAACTAATTCATTTTATTTTTACATGAGACGTTATATTTAGGATTTTTTTCCCTGAGACTAGGTTGCCAGAAATGTACTTAGGAAGTTAACGATTGTAGATAGCATTTTATTTTCTGGGGTTAACAGAGTAGTTTTGTAAGAAGCAACAGCAGGGGCTGATGGAAAGCACAATTCATCATCCCCACTACCCCTGCCCTCCTCTACCATGTAGACACCAATGGCTACAGAGGGAAGGACCATACAAGACTGCATAACCAGCAGGAGACTCAGATCCAGTTCCTGAATGAATTTCCCTCCCTCTGTACCATGATGCTTCACTCCTTTATTAACTAATTTTGGTAAAAATGTTAAATTTCAATCCTTTAGTGAATGAATATTCTATGTTTGACGTTCTCTGCTCTCAACTTCAGTGATATCTTTAAGGGTCTTAAACCATTTCTTAAAGGTTTGTCTTGGTTGGTTCTAATGCCATACCCTTTTGATAGCCATGCCTGTGCCTATTCCATTCTAATGTGGGATTGTGTGGTCTCTGAAGACACTGCTGAGTCCATGTGCAACTCTCATCACAGTTGGCTTTGGTTTTAACTACATACACGTTTAAACTCCCAAGACCTGGCTAGGCCATGAGTGGCACCATTTTACTCTGGGGGACATGAGAAGGCAATACACCATGACAGGGCAGCTTTAGGCATAGTTCCTATGTGGGAATTCTCACAATGGTCTCCACAGACTATACAGATGGGTGCAGGAATCCCCTGGCTTAGAAGCTCTAAGGGTCCTCGTTGTAACAGTCCCCTGTGCATAGCATCCCCATATCCTGACTAGGGACAGGTCTCAGGAACAACAGGTGCACTGCACCTGGGAAGCCAGAGCTGTGACTCCTAGCAGGTATGAGCACTCACTGCCCTACCAGCTTGGACACAAGGTACCACTCGGCATTTTACCAGAATCAAGCTCTCCTGGTCACACTGCTGATGGTCCACATTCATCATATTTCTAGGGGAACTGAGCTAGAAAGCTAATTCAAGGTCAGTTTGTCATCTTGAAAGGAGAGGGATTTTGGTACACCTCTCATAGTTTGTTGAATCTTGTGTAATCATGGCCCAGTTTTGGATAATGGTTTACTTACTTTTCCAGTTCCTTTTATATAAGCCCCTTAGGTAGTAACTGTTCAGCAAAAAAAAAAAAAATATATATATATATATATATATATATATATATATATATAATAGCATGATAGTTCATGTGTTTGAAAGGTCTGGATGGAAGCATTTCTGTCCATGTTAAATGAAAGTAAGGCATCAGCTGGGAAGTCCAAGTAGTCTCCAAAGTTTCACAATTATACAATGGATTGGAGATGCCATAAATTTAATGAGACTTTATGGCATAATTGCAGAGTGACTTTTTAGACATGTGGCCAAAATTGATAAAATTTTTCATTTTTTACACTTTATTTTATTTGGGTATTTTATAATTATAACCAGTATCATAAAAGAGATGGGCCTACTAATTAACCGTATTTCCTACATATTAATACTCTTCTGGCCCCAAGGAGTACTGCTTATGAGCAGTTGTAAGAAGAAACCAATTTGAGACTGGAAGGGTTTGAGGCTAGAGAAGTTGGTTAATGTGTTATGTGCACAGAGATGCTTTTCTTGTTTTTTGTTATTATCAAAAGCTGTCCCAGGGTTCTATATGCACATTAAAATTCTAGTGAGAATTGTGCCTTAAAGAGCTTTTATTTGCGTCCCTCTCTCATCTGATGTCAGATTTGGTTACAGACACATTGAACAAAAAGCATGGACCTGGTGTGCACAGTATATTTGAGCAGTTTTGTTTATAAAGGATCATGCCTCTTGGCCATGGTTTTCAAATATTTTTATGTTTAGTTAATTGTGTGGCAACTCTATTTGCCTTTTGGGAATACTTTATTTGGAAGTAGTCTGACCAAATAGGAAATTTCTTTTGGAATTTTTAGCTCCTCAAGTAAACCCATCTTAGACTGAATCAGCTTATTTTCTCCAGATCAAACCTGTGGATTCTAGAGATAAGAAAAATACAAACATTAAAAAGCAAGCCCTAACTGATGTGGCTCAGTAGATTGGGTGCCAGCCTGCGAACAGAGAAGTGGCTGGTTCGAGTCCCAGTCAGGACACGTGCCTGGGTTGCAGACCAGGTCTCCAGTGGGGGGCATTCGAGAGTCTACCAATCACTGTACCTCTTGCACATCGATGTTTCTCTCCCTCTCTCCCTTCCCATCTAAAAAAAGGGCCAGGGGAGGTCAGCATATAACAATCTCTTTTCTTAATATTCACATCCTCCGTTACTTCAGTCCATGTCTGGCCTGGATTGGGAAGTAACTTCCCAGTTGGTCCAGAGGCAGCTTAAGAGTTAAATTTTAATTGACCGTGGATACTTAATTTCAACTCTACTGTAACAGTTGGTTGTAATACCAGAGCAAAGTGGTAGTGCTAGCTTTTCATTATCTATTGAATATTTGGTGTCACACTGAAACACACCAGTGTTTGATTGAAAAGTGGCTGTGGTTGCCCTTCTCCACTTGGTCCTTGCCTACCTTGGAGGTGACCAAAGTCCAGGACTGACCTTGGCTTTCTGGCTAGAGTCTGTGCAGGTCAGATGACAGGGAAAGAAGATACTGGAGAAAATAAATTTTATCCTAGGGGAGAAGTAGTCAAGTTCCAGTACAATAAAGATGGCCATGGAAAAACAAAAGGCTGGAGGAACAAGGGAATTTGGCCTTGGGGCTAGATAGAGGCAGGGTAGGCAAGCTGGGAACTAAGCATGGAACCCCTTCCCTTCCTCCCTGCTCCCTATCATACCCCCTTCCTTGACACTCCACCTATCCCACAGATAAAAGTTGGATACTCTAAGAACTTCTGAAAGTAGATGGGACCCAAACTGGTTCTGGGAGAAATTCATATAACTAATAACTCTAGAGAAAAGTACTCATTCATAGTAAATAGTAACCAAGGAATCATCACGTCCTCCACCCGACATCTGTGCATTGTCAGCCTGTATTTATAACCCAATGTAACATTAGGCTTTTTTTCTAGGCAAGAGGAGTCAGAATAGCGGGAGGAGAATCATAACTATAATGCCCTCAGGTCAACTGCTTTGCTGTCATCAGGAGCACATTGGGCTGTATTTTAAGTAAACTAAAAAATGGAAAAAAAAAAAAAAAAAAAGCCGTACCATGTGGCTCGGTTGGTTGGACATCATTCCACAAAGCGAAAGGTTGCTGGTTTGATTCCCAGTTGGGGTGAGTGCAAGAGGCAACTGATCAATTTGTCTCTCTCTCACTTGTTTTCCTCTCTTTCTCCCTCTCTGGGAAAATAAAAATTGAAAAAATCTTTTTTAAAAAGTTTAAAAAACAAAAAAGCTTTCATATGGGACTCATCCTGAGTGCCACGCCCAGCCTGTGGCACTCTGTTAGCAGTTTGCACTGCCTTTTTCTGCACCTATCTCCCTGGGTGTCCCAACAACTTGGCTCTATCCTCTTCATCTCAGCCTCCAGCCCTGCCCTAACTGAAGCATTGGAAGCATAATAAATGTTTTCAGGCAATGTGTGGGAGCATTTTTAACATCCCTGGGGCACTTCAGTCATCCAAGTTCTGGCCTGGACAGTGCATGTTATCTCCCAGGTACCAACCACTGTGTCATGATAAGCCTCAAACCAGTTTTTTCCCCTGAGGCCTTCTATTGTTATTGTATTATTTTGCCAGTTGCTGTAACAAAGTTTCACAAACTGGCTTAAACAATAGAAATGTGCTGTGGTACAGTTCTGGAGGCAGAAGTCTGAAATCAGGCTATTAGCACTGCCACACTACTCCTGAAAGCACTAGGGAAGGATCTGTTTCAGGCCTCTCCCAGCTTCTCATAATTCCTTGGCCTGGGGCAGCATTGTACAAACTTCATATGGGGTTCTCTCTATGTGCATGTCTGTGTCCAAATGTCCCCATTTTATAAGGACACCAGTCATTTGGATTAGGGGTCTACCCTACTGTAGGATATGTGGAGGCAGTCTGGCTTCCTCACCCAGGTGACTAAGGAGAGCAGTGTTCCCATAGCCTTGGAGGGGCCTGATAACCAGTGTTCTCATAGCCTTGAGACTGGGTCCAATAAACGGTTCCCGTAATATGAGGTGGGCTCACATGTGCAGAATTATATAATTTCTGGCATCTTGCTGGCTTTGTTCCCCTCTAATACTCAAACAGGTAGGACTTCCTGCTGGGGGCGATGATGATGAGAGACACACAAGGGGACAGGTGCCACAATGGGTGCCACACTGGGGAGCAAGGGCCATGACATGAGACATGCAGATAGACACGTGGCCTGCAGCATGCATGGCTCACCCACCCATGAATAAAGGCATGCTGGACATCTAACGGCTCCATGAATATTTTTCTGTCTGCATGAATACCATGAACCTGCCTGGCCTTGATGGGTAGCAGCAACATACCTACTTTAGTATGACCTCAACTAATTACATTTGCAAAGACCCTTTCCAAATAAGGTCACAATCACAGGTATTAAAGGTTAAGACATCAACATATTTTCTTGGGGAATTCAATTCAACTCATAATAGTTAATGAGCACTGAGCTACCACCCTGGTCCCAGTCATCAATGTCTCTCACCTGGGTCACTGCAACAGCTCCTGACTGGGCTCCCTGCTTCCACTCTTGACCCTCTTCAGTCCATTCTGTAAGAAAGCTGGAGGAGAGGGATCCTGGTACAATGTAAGTCAGATCAGGTGTCTATTGCTCAAAACTCTAGTGCCTCCCGTCTCACTCAGAGCAAGCCAACATTAAAGTGATCCATAAAGTCCTGCCCAATCTGGGTACCCCATTCCTTTAAATTCATTCACATAAGCCCTGGCTGGTGTGGCTCAGTGGATTAAGGACCGGCCTGCGAACCAAAGGGTTGCTGGTTCGATTCCAAGTGAGGGCACAATGTCTGTTGCAGGCCAGGTCCCCAGTAAGGGGGGGTGCATAAGGTAACCACACATTGATGTTTCTTTTCCTCCTTTCCCTCTCTCTAAAAGTAACTAAAGTCTTTAAAACAAATAAATCCATTCACATGAGATGGCTTCCAATCTCTTCATTTACCCTCTATCATTCTTCCCCTTGTGCATTCTGCTCTAGCACATCTGTCTTTGCTATTCGTGGAATGAACTTGTTTTACTCCTACCTCAGGACTTTTCTACTTGTAATTTTTTGGGGGGGAAGTGCTTCCTAGGAATCTACAGATAGCTACTTTCTCACTCCTCAACTCTTTCAGGTGGCCACTCAAATGTAACTTCACAAATAAGCTTCATATGGCCACAATACATACTTTTGCAATTAATACTCACTGCCCCCATACACACATACACAAGTGCATATTCTTGTCCTTCCTTGTTTTATTTACCCCTGAGCAGTTAGCTCTAACTGTATGTCATGGTTTGCCAGGAAGAGTTCTGATTTATACCTGTTGTAGAATAGTTAACATCTATTGATTTTTTAGTGGCCCCTTCTACTTTCAATAGTGTCTCAACTTAGTTGGGATTTCTGTCTGGAGCACAGAAAAGGGAAGCCCAAGAAAACTGGCAACTACTGGGGTGAGACACAGGGAGGGAGGAGCTCTGGAAAGTGACCCCTCCCCCATATGTTGATTACCAAGTCCTGGGATTCTTGTGTTCCTAATCAACATACTAAAGACTTCTAGAAGTGGACAAAAGGATAGACCACTGACCAATTTTTGGACTGGCCACTGGGTGGTGTATGAACTAAGGAAATATCTCATGCAAAAGGTTTGAAAACTAAACTGGCATTGATTGGAACAACAACCCACAGAGGCCAAGTTAGAACATGTGACATAAACCCATCCAGATAAATTGTCAGCTAAAACTAACATTCTCGACAGAATTTTAACAAGACCCAGGGTCACATAACATTCAAAATGTTCAGAGTAATATTAATTACTTGGCATATGAAGAACCAGGAAAACATTCACTCACATGAAAGAAAAACAAAGTATAAATTTCTGTAGCTGATGACAAAAAATAATAAATTAGGGTGCAAAAAAGTAAAACCAATAAAACCAACAACCAGTTCTTCAAAACTACTAAAAAACAGATCCTTGACAACTCTTAATAATAAAAAGGGAAAAAATAACATCACAAATGAGAGATTTCTATCCACCAATATAGAGATTCAAAATTATGCTAAGTATGACTATATACCAATGCATTTGAAAATCTAGATAGAATGGATAACTTTCAAGAAAAATATAAATTACTAAAATTTACTCACGAAGATGTATATATTTAGATAGGCTACATGATGCTGTGCTAGTCACTCCCGATTCCTGTGACCTCATATTCTCTGCATGTCAGGGTGTCTCTGCTCTGTGAACATTTCACTCTGGAATTCAGACTAATGGGAAGCCTACACTGTAGGTGGGAAATATACTATTCCAGGGAAGGGCAAAACATTTTGTTTTATGGTTTAAAACTGAATCTAACTATAACCATGGAATAAATTGAAAAGATTGTTAAAGATCATTCTTTTTTTAAAAAATTTTATTTTATTTTTAGAGAGAGGAGAAGGGAAGGAGAAAGGGAGAGAAACCTCAGTGTGTGGTTGCCTCTCACACATCCCTCATTTGGGATCT
This sequence comes from Anoura caudifer, assembly GCA_004027475.1. Classification (NCBI taxonomy): domain Eukaryota; kingdom Metazoa; phylum Chordata; class Mammalia; order Chiroptera; family Phyllostomidae; genus Anoura; species Anoura caudifer. The sequence continues at coordinate 86,652 of PVKU01005772.1, forward strand.
GGCCTGCAACTCAGGCATGTGCCCTAATGGGGAATCAAACCAGCGATCTTTTGGTTTGAAGTCTGTGCTCAATCCACTGAGCTACACCAGCCAGGCAAGATCATCCTTTTGGAAAAGAAAAAAAGGACCCCAAAATTTTTATGAGTGAATTCTCTCCCATGTTATTTAAACCATTCTAAGGTATAGAAAAAGAAGACAAAGAGATTCTCATTTATTTTATAATTTCTTGAGATCAGAACAACCTGACAAAAAGCATAAAAGATAAACATTTTCAGTGCGTTTTTCACTGACCAGTAGTTATTTTAAATGCTCCAGAAAATAAGAATTACTTGTCATATAAGTTAAGATGCTGTATAAAATTGCCTCCTATTGGAAACCCCCAACATATGATAGTGTAATCCTACAGAATATTTTGCTTTGTTTAATCTGCAATTTTCCAAATTTATTTGTCAATTATCCCTACTCCCTACCCCAATTACTCTTAATCCCTGTGAAATACATTTTTTGAAAAACTGTTATGACCAAATCTCAAACATGGATATAGATGCAAAGATCCTCATAAAATATTAGTAAATTAAATCAAGCAGTGTTTTAAAGATACAGTATGAACAGGTAGAGTTTATTCTGAGAATGTAAATAATTATTGTTAAACAGATTTACTGATAAAATTAATTACATCAATAGGTTAAGGGAAGGAAACCATTTAATTATCTCAATGGGTATCAGAAGGACATTTGAAAAACCATATATTCTTTCTAAAAACACTTAGTAAAATAGTAATGCAGTGAAAAGTTCTATGACCTAATAAGATTAATTCATAGTTATAATACTAAAAGCATATAATAACAATGAGACAAAAACAACTCCATCACTATTATTATTCATCATTTTTTACTACAGGTTTTAGCCAGAGTAAAAAGACAAAAAGAAATGAAGTATGAAAATTAAATAGGAGGTGAGAAAATTATCATTATTTGGAGATAATGTCCACCTAGAAAACAAGAGATCAATTGAAAAACTTTTTGACATTAAGAGAGTTAAGTAAGGTGTCAGGTTACAAGATGTAACTATACAACTCCACAGATTTCCTACATATTAGCAATGACCAATTAGAACATGTAGTGAGAAAAACATTCAAATAAAATATAAATATCATATTTATAATATATAAATATTATAAAATATCTAGGAATACACAGAAAATAGTTACAATTTGTAAGTGACCTATAAGAATTTACTGATGGACATAAATGAAAAATTAAATTAATGGAATGAAATATTCCATCAGTGCCAATAAATAAATCAAAATCCTAATTCTACCTGAGAGGAAACTGGTTATGTTCATTTTTATTTTATTTTTTAAAATAAAAAGTGTACACATTTAAGTTGTACAACATGATTGTGTATACATACATGCACATATGTACAGGGTGGGGCAAAAGTAGATTTACAGTTCTTATGGAAAATAACAGTTTGCAGTACAAGAATAAACTCTGTGTTTCATGTACTCACAACTGTAAACCTACTTTTCTCCTACCCTGTATATGTAAATGATTGCAACAGTCAAGCTAATTATCATATCCATCTCCTCAGAGTTATCATTATTTTGTGTGTGTGGTGAGTTCACCTGAAATCTAGTCTCTTAGCAACTTTCCAAGGTTCAATACATTATTAATAACTATAGTAATTATTCTGTACATTAGGTCTCCAGAACCTACTCATTAATCTGCCTAAATGACCAACATCTCCCCATTTCCCCCACCTCCCTGCTCCCTACCTTTGTACTCTCTGCTTCTATGTATTTAAGTTTTATAGAGTTCACATACAAAATTACATGAAATCATGCATCTAGTTTACTTTCTGGATCTGGCTTTTTCAACAGATGGATGGATAAAGAAATTGACACATTTATTCTTATGCATTAATATACTGCATGAGAATATCAAAGAAAATTTTGAAGAGAAAAAGATAAAACATACTGTGGAATTACCATAACTAACACAACATGGTATTAGGGCAGCCTTAGACAGATAATGAACCATAAAATGTGAATCCCAAACCAGACCCATGTATATATGACAACTTAATATTTGAAAAAGGTAAAATTTCCAACCATTATAGAAAGAATGGGGTGTTCTGTGGATAGTGTGGGGTAAGTAGCCATTTGAGAAAAATAGTTGTTATTCCTACCTCCACATCTTACACATGTCAGTTCCTAAGGGAACCCTAAATTCATTATAGGAAATTTTTTTTTAGTATTTGGGTAGAGAAGGCCTATCTCAAACTAACACTATGGCCACACAAAAGAACCTTAAGACAATAGGCTATCTAAGTAAAATAAGGTACATTGTACAAAAATCAAAAGGTACAAAATGTTATCCAATGGAAATAATTTTCTTCATACCTTGTCCCCCAGCCACCCAGTTCCCCACCTCAGAGACGACTATTTTCAGGTTTTTGTAGACAACATAATTATTAAATGATAAATATTAGGTATTAAATTATTTAATAATACTAAATTATTTATTATTAAGTATTAAAGAATTCTATATTACCAAACATCATAAATACACTTAAAAGTCAGAAAAACATGAAATAATTTTGTAATATATGTGATAGAGAATATCCATTTATAAGGAGACCTTACTAATTAATAAGAAAAAAAATTATCTTTTGGTTAAGAATATTTGGAGCTCCAAGCACCAAAAAAATCAATAACCAAAGATATACAAAATTTAAAGGAATATTTTATTTTTAATTATATTTTATTGATTATGCTATTACAGTTGTCCCAATTTTTTCCCCTTCTCTTCTCCACCTAAAACCCCCTCTCCCTCAGGCCATCCCCCCACCACCGTTCATGTCCATGGGTTATGTGTGTAAGCTCTTTGGCTTCTCCATTTCCTACCATACTTTACATCCCCATGGGTATTCTGTAACTACCTATTTGTACTTCTTAATTTCCTTACCTAGTCACACATTCCCCCACATCCCCCTCCCATCTGGCAACCATCAAAACCCTCTCTGTATCCATGATTGTGTATGAATTATTTACCACTCAGCTTTGCAGAGATAAAAGATTGACAGTAATACTCAGTATAGACATTATCATACACTGTTCATGGGCATTCTGTAAAACCTTTCTAGAGAGCAATCTGATTAATTATATCAAAATTTTAAATGTGTATATTCTTTAAATCATAAATTCTACTTCCATGATTTTGACTCCAGGTCACAATCGGTCAAATGCACAAAGCTATATATGCATAACAGAATTTATTTATTTTTAGAGAAAGGGGAAGGGAAGGAGAAAGAGGGAGAGAAACATCAATGCATGGTTGCCTCTCATGTGCCCCCTACTGGGGACCTGGCCCACAATTCAGGCATGTGCCCTGACTGGGAATTGAACTGGTGACTTTTCAGTTTGCAGGCTGACACTCAAACCACTGAGCCACACCAGCCAGGACCAGAATTGCTTTATAACAGCAAAAAAAAAAAAAAAAAAAAAAAGTACAAAACCTAATGTCCACCAATGAGAATTTATTGAATTTATTAAATAGCTTAATCAAAATTTTACTGTCTATATAGTAAAATGTTATTGTATCACTTAGAAGGCTTTCAGCTACAAGTGTTTAAAATGGCATAAAGAAAAGGGGATTTGTCTTATGTAATAAGGAGCTTTACTATAGAGTGACTCTAGGGTAGTTAAGTGCTCAATGGCATCATCAAGGACCCAGTTTTCTTATGTGTCTCCTTTGTCCTCTTTAGTACATTAACGAATTCTCTTCCTGATCATATTCAACAAACAGGTACTAGGCACTGATTTACTGCAGAGATACAATAATGAGCAAAAGTAGACAGTTCCTGACCTCATGTATTTACAGAAAATATAGTGAAAAAAGTAATAACACAGTATGTGTTATATGACACCATTTATGAAAAAAGATTCATTTAGGTGCAAACATAATACCTAAACATTTTCTGAGTATGTTTACTATATGATGTTTACCATGTGCCAGGGCCTGTGCTAAGTAATTTAAATGGATTATCTCATTTCATCCTCACAACAAACCCATGAGTTAAATTCTTTTATCCACTTTAATACTGTATGTGTATAAACTGAGACTCATAGAGATTGAATCACACATACATTGTCTGGTACAGTTGGAATTTGAAACTGTTTGTCTTACTTCAAAATTCATACTCTTAACTACTATGTTAAATAACCCTTTGAAAAGTAAAAAAACAAATCCAGAAGGAAACAGACCAAACTTCCAACAGTCATTTATTTTTATTTCCCTTTATGGTACTTTTTTAAAAAAGGTTGTTTATTTATTTATTTCGAGAGAGACGGCAAGGGAGGGAGGAAGAGAGTGAGAAAAACATCCACATGTGAGAGATACATTGATTGGTTGCCTCTTGTACGCCCCCAACAGGCTGCCTGGCCCACAACCCAGGCCATGTGCCCTGACAGGGAATTGAACCAGCAATCTTTTAGTTTACAGGTCAGCACTCAATCCCCTGAGCCACACCAGCCAGGGCTCCTTTTTTTTAAGTATATTTTGTTGACTATACTATTACAGTTGTCCCATTTTTTCTCTCCTTTATCCCCTCCCCCCACCCCCATTCCCTCCAACATTCCTCCCCACCTTAGTTCATGTCCATGAATGGTACATATAAGTTCTTTGGCTTCTCCATTTCCCATACTATTCTTAACCCTCCCCTTTCTATTCTGTACCTACCAATTATGCTTCTTATTTCCTGCACCTTGTCCCCCATTCTCCCCTTCACCGCCGCTACTGATACCCCACCATGTGATCTTTTCTGTGATTCTGCTCCTGTTCTAGCTGTTTGTTTAGTGTTTTGGGGTTTTTTTAGGTTCATTTGTTGATAGCTGTGAGTTTGTTGTCATTTTACTGTTCATAGTTTTGATCATCCTCTTTTTCTTAGATAAGTCCCTTTAACATTTCATTTAATAAGGGCTGGATGATGATGAACTCCTTTAACTTGACCTTATCTGGGAAGCGCTTTATCTGCCATTCCATTCTAAATGAAAGCTTTGCTGGATAGAGCAATCTTGGATGTAGGTCCTTGCCTTTCATGACTTTGAATACTTCTTAACAGCCCCTTCTTGACTGTAAGGTTTCTTTAGAGAAATCAGCTGCTAGTCTTATGGGAACTCCTTTGTAGGTAACTGTCTCCTTTTCTCTTGCTGCTTTTAAGATTCTCTCCTTATCTTTCATCTTGGGCAATGTAATTATGATGTGCCTTGGTGTGTGCTTCCTTGGGTCCAACTTGTTTGGGATTCTCTGAGCTTCCTGGACTTCCTAGAAGACTATTTTCTTCACCAGATTGGGGAAGTTCTCCTTCATTATTTTTTCAAATGAGTTTTCAATTTCTTGCTCTTCCTCTTTTCCTTTCGGCATCCCTATGATTCAGATGTTGGATGTTTAAAGTTGTCCCTGAAGTTCCTAAGCCTCTCCTCATTTTTTTGAATTCTTGTTTCTTCATTGTGTTCTGGTTGAATGCTTATTTCTTCCTTCTATTCCAAACTGTCAATTTGAGTCCCTGTTTCCTTCCCTTCACTGTTGGTTCCCTGTATATTTTCTTTATTTCATTTTGCATAGCTTTCCCTTCTTCCTTTATTTTGCGACTGAACTCAATCACTTCTGTGAGTATCTTGATTACCAGTGTTTTGAACTGTGCATCTGATGTGTTGGCTATGTCCCCATCACTTAGATTTTTTTCCTGGAGTTTTGATCCGCTGTTTCATATGAGCCCTATTTCTTTGTCTTGGTGCACCTGTTACATTGTAAGGACTGGAGCCTTAGGTATTTGCCAGGGTGGGGCAATCCACTTCAATGTGTTGTGGCACTGTCTGTGGGGGAGGAGTCAGAGAGGGAACAATGCCACTTGCTGAGGTTTTGCCCCACATTCAGTAACTTCCCCCACTACCCATAAGCAAAGCGGGCCCTTCTGGTGCTGATTACCAGGTGGGCGGGCTCGTGTACATTCTCAGATCCCGTGGGCCCCTCCCATGGACTCTCCTGTGAAACTGGCAGTTACTCCCACCTCTGCAACCTCCATAGGTTTTTACACCCAGAGGTTTGAGGCTTTAGTTTCCCATGCTGGAACCCTTGTTTACATGGTATTTCTTGTTCCCCAGTTGTTTCTTCCAGTTTATATGCACATGAATGTGGGACCACCCAGTCCACCAGCCTCCACCTTGCGTGTCTCCACCAACCTGGCTTCCTGTCTCTGCCCCTCCTATAAGTTTGGATGAATGTTTCATCTTTAACTCCTTGGTTGTTGGACTTCCATACAGTTAGCTTTTCTGGCAGTTCTGGTTGTTTTTTTTTTAATTGGTTGTTATCCTTGTTTTGGTTGTGTAAGGAAGTGAATCCTATCTACCAACAACTCCATCTTGGCTGGAATTCAAAAAGTTGTTTTCCTTAGGAACTGATAACTTGAATGCAGTTAACCACAAGAGCCAAAAGAAAGAGGGAAGGAACAAATTCAAGGGATACATTGATAGACTGGCAACAGGTAGTAGTAGTTGATTGCCTGAAGGTCTTAGGAAATTTTCAAACAGGGTTCCTGGGATAGAGGGAACAAACAGAGCTTATAATCAGAAAGGAATTTTAATGGCTGTATAAAATTTGATAATGCTTCAGCATAGGGCCATGTGTGTATTTTACCAAAGTGAATTACTGTTAACAGCCAAGGTCATTGGATTAAAGTAGGGCAAGAAAATAATCATTCATTGAAATATTTATTAATTATTCAAGGATATAGCTATGCTGTAAATTGCAGAAATACAGGTGAGCAAAATGAATAAGATTCTTACTTTTATGGAGCTTACAGTTGGATAAGTGGGCAGAGGCCAGATTATGCAAGGCCTTGTAGTCATGTTAAGAAATGTAAGGTTTATTTGGATTTGTTCTAAATGCAATGAGAAACCATTGGTGGGTTTTATGCAGGGGAATGACCTAATCTTATTTCTGATTTGACAAGATTGTTCTGGCTGTTATGTTGAAAATCTATCATGTAAATAAGAGTGGAAGTGGAAGAACAGTTAGGAAGATATTGAAGTAGTTTAGGAGAGTTGATAGTGGCTTGGATAAAGGTGATGGCAATGGAGATGAAAAATGGCAGAATTGTATATGTTTTGAAGATAGAGATGACTGTGCTTGATAATGTATTTGATATGGGAGGTGAGAGGAAGTGAGGAATTTAGGAATACTTGTCACAGAGATAAGAAATGCTGGGTTGGAAGGAGCACATTTTGATAGATGTTGATTTCATATTGGATATGTTGAGTTTGAGGAATTTGTTGATGTGTTTAGTAGGAAAGTTGGCTGTGTTGGCATAATGCTCAGAAGAATGGGCTGGAGCCCTTCATTTGGGAGTCATAAATGCGAAGGCAGTTAACTGAAGTTATGAGAGTATGTAAGATTGTTTAGAAGAGAGGATGGGGAGTGAGAAAAGAATTGGGCCTCCAGCAGAACAGACAACACTAACTCCTGTGAGGCTTGGAGTAGGCAGAATTCATTCTACCAATACTATGCTGACAAAGGTCACTCATGAGTTCATGCTCCCTCAAATCCTATGAATATCTTTTAGTCCTTATCTTTCTGAACTCACAGCTGCATTTTGATACTATTCACTTTCTGTGAAACTACTTTCCAGGTTTTCCATTCCCTCCTACCCATTTCCTTTACCTTTTTTGTTCACCCTAAACATTGTTGTTCCCCAGGGAAGAATAAACAGTTAGACTTTATGTTGGACTGTCAGGAAGGACTTCTGGAGCCACATCATCTCCAGAATCAGGAAGCTGCTTGCAAATTTTGGAAGCTGTTGATTCCAAAACTTGATGGAGGTGAGAGAGAATTCCAGATAGAGTGAAGAGTAAGTACAAAAGCCATGAGATATGAATGTGTTTGATGTGTTTGAAGAACAGGGAAGAAACCCATGTAGCCGGAGTAGAATGATCAAGGGAACAGCAATACGAAACAAGGTTACAGATGTTATGGGATGGGAATGGAATTCATTTCTGAGGGTTCTTATAGACGCCATTGGGAGGACTTTTGATTCTAACCTAAGTAAAATGGATAATCACTGGACAATTATGAGTAGATGGTTCCTTATTGTTAGGTTGGAGTTGCTGAAGAAACCAGATGGATGCAGCGAGCTAAGGGGAGCAGGGTTTATTAGTGGGGGATAAGAGGGAAAGTGGAGCCAACCAAGGGAGGTTGGGATTCACTCAGTTGTTCTTAGGTCAGGGTTTTTAAACACAAAAATTGTGAAGGGTATCAGAGTTTGATTGGCTGGAACTGGTTGCTGGGTGCAGGCTCAAGTTAAAGCTGCATACTGTTATGCCAGATAGGCCAACCCCAGACCCCAATCTTCATCTGTTTTTCCCGGGTAGGGTCTGTAGGCAGCTTCCCACGGTGTTATTTTCTCACCTGGTGATTTTCATTCCTCCTAGGCCTGCCTAGACCTAACACTTATAACTAATGTTTTATCAGTCTTCCTCTGGCTGTTTTGTGGAGAATGGATTGAGTACTAGAGTGGAAGCAGGGAAACCAGCTATCACAAACATGTGGGCAACAAATGATAGTGGCCAGGACTAGTGTTAGCAGTGAAAATGACGAAAAGCTGTCAGAGGCTGGTTATACTTTTAAGGTAGAACAAGCTTAACTTCCAGATAGATATAGTGTGAACTGTGAAAGAGAGGAGACTAGGATGACTCCACGGTTTTTGGCAAGAGTGCATGGAAGGACGAAATTGCCATTTCCTGAGAGGGGGAAGGCTATGGGAGGAACAAGTTTGGGGAGGAAGATTAGAAACTTGGTTTGGACATGTTAAATTTCTAATACCTAATAGGCATTCAAATAGAGATGTTGGATAGAGTAGTTGTTTATAAAGGTCTGGAGTCCAAAGAGACTAGTTGGAAATGTTAATTTAGAACTCATTGGCTTAATGATGGTATATACAGGCATGTGACTGAATGAAGTCACCAAGGGAATTAATGTAACTGAAGAAAAATGATCAGGCCCTGGGAAATGTTTTAAGGAGAATGGAGTCATAAACTATATTAAATGCTGTTGCATCACTGGTTTTTCCTTTCTTCCTCCTTTATTCACTCGACTATTAACATGATAAAGCTGTGAAGAACTCAATCTACTTATGCTCAAACTCAAAATCAAATATCTTGTCTTCTTTTATCTTCCTCTAAATATGCACTATAAACCCTATGCAATGTTCTGAACTATTAGTTCCAATCTGGGCCCCACACTGCAAGTGATACTGAGGCAAAAAGCATACCATACTAGGACTTTAAAAAGCTGAGGCAATTTGGCCTAGAGAAAAGAAGACTTTGCAGGGACAACAATAGTTATATTAGCTACGTGGTGTCAGAATTAAAACCCTTGACTTGAAAGAACAACTTTTCCAAAAGTGGCATGAAAGTCCCAGGCAGTAGTGACTTCTGTGACTTTCAACATAATGGTTACTCAATTTTCCAAAATCATATTCTCTTTCTGGCTTTGAGATACTAGTAAACACTGTGGTGCATAGTATACGTCATATCTAATTGATATCCGGGTAGTGGTTGCTACACTGTAGTGACAGATTCTGGAAACAGCTACAACACACACTTGGAATTTCACAGTCACATAATCAACCATTTTACTAAATACAAGCATGTTTTCATTCACATACAGCTAAAGAAAACATTTTTTTTAACATTTCATTACAGTGCACAACAAAGTGAGGAAAAGTATACAGTACATTTTATTTTGGAATATGAGACAATCTATTCCAACATGCAGTTGTAGTCTTTGTTACAAGTTAATCTTTTCTTTACTTATGTAGTAAAATAGCTCCTAAAGCTTTATCCTTAGTATTGTATTAACACCTGATTTTTTCACACTTATTTTCTAAAACCCACTTATTGCAGTGACAACAGCACTGAATTCTACTAAAATGATTTTTAAAGTTTCTAGAACTTGTTTAAGCAATTAATCTCAGCCACCTTTGCTGGATCTATGCTGAGTATTTTTAAACCTGCCTAAAAATGCAAGGAATGGGAAAAGTATACATATAGTGTATTTTAGTCAAAAAACTGTAGAGAAGTTTTGTTTTTATCTTTTTCTTTTTTGAACTGACAGAATCCAGTCAACTGTCATTTATGCACTGGATAATCTTGCTTTCAGAATCTTTTAAACATAATTAAGTATAGTAGTTGATAAACTTTGTATTAACCCAAATTACCATCTTTTATTTGCCATCTACACTTGGTCTTAGCCAAAAGGCTGAGAAACAGTTTTTCTTTGTCGTCTACAATCACAAATTAAGTTTGTCAACTTAATTACTCTGTCTGGTCATGTTAAACGTAAGTAGAGATTGTGATTGGTTCATTTGTAGTTGATGCTGCAGGTTGGTTGAAGAACGTTTGTTTCCATAGATTCACGATTCGGCTTCTTTATTCTGACTGAAGTAAATTTCCACATTTTCAAATTCAATCACATTCATACTGAAGTTTAACACTATATCTCAAAGCAATTTACCATTTTTAGGCTTTCCTATCACAATGAATATGAGAAATCTGACTCTAATCAGAATTTCCGTACTGTGAAAAGTATGGCTTTTGCCTAGCTGAACTGGCTACAATTCAAAAAATAATTTAAAACATCACCTCTGTTCCAGAAGGTAATGGAACCTCAAGCCACCCGTTCCAATTTTCTGATGCAGTTATCTGTCTGTTCACCTGAGAATTAAGAACTTACTTTCTAGGGCAGACAGGAACCTAGTATAGGTATATGGCAAACCGGTGGCCAAGGTCATTGTGAGGTGAGTATTTTATCCCCATCCCACTTCCCGCTGCTGTATTTGGTTCCTTTCAATAATATGTCCACTGTGTTTCAGTGATAAGAACACTTCTAGCATACACAGTTCTAAGGTGTTTTCAGTTGTGCAATTATTCCCTTGTTTAAAGCCTTCTTATCAATAACACCTGAATGGGCTTTACCTTTGATTGATCCTTGGGTTCCCTCAGCATTATAGTTGAGTTGTGATCAATAAAACATCCTAACATGTAGAGAACATTTATTTACAGTCATATCTCTTCCAAAGTGAACAAATTAATAACAGTTCCTTTATCTGACAGCAAGACAATGCAGTGAAATAAGAACTAGGAGTCAAGAGACCTTCACCTTGGCCAAGTGAATCTCCTGCCTCTTAGTTTACTTTTGTAAAATGGAGAAGAAAACCTCACAGCCCTGTTAATGTGGATTAAATAAGTAATTCAAGTGACTGTAAGGTGTTTGTAAGAGTCATAGTGCCTCCTGTTGAGAAGGTACTCAGTACAGGATTGGTGAGTGAGTGACTCTGTTTTCAGAGGCAATCCCTGTGTTGTTGCCATGACCTGAAGAAACAGGCATGTTGTTTACTTCTAGATTGTAGTTGCCAATGCAGTGAAATCCTAGGCATAGTCAGAGGGAAAAGAGGGTATGGCATTTGAGTTAGTGTTTCTCTCTTCTACTTACAAGGTATTTCGCATGGGACAATTTCTTCACACAGCTAGTTATTCTATCACAAGGGTATAGATTTCCCCCAATGTGATAATAACAGCATGCAAATAGTCTCCCTTTTCATAGTCACACAATTTTTACTAGAACACCAGGCCTTGAAAGGTTCTTAGTAAATAGCTGGTCCACACCCCTCATTTTACAGATGAGCTATTTAGAAGCTAATTGGTACACTTTAACCAAATCTACCACACATACTTGGTATAGGATAATCTCACAAATTAAGATAATCTCAGTTTTTTAGTTTTGCTAATTGTTCCCAATGATATACTCTTTTCCCCCTTACATATGTCTTTATGTTCATGACCAATGAATGAGCTGAAATACCAAGAAATAGTTGTCTTGTCTGTGGGTATAGTTTTCTGGGGCCTGGCTCCCCAAACCTCAGGCTCTTGACATGTGGTTTACAAAGGGCACACGGAGCAGCCACTGCCCAGCATGGGCCACAAAACAGTGTTTGGCCCGTGCCAGTAATAGTGTCCCTCAGTCACAGCACCCAGGCTCCCCCGTCCATCTGCCCACAACCTATCAGAGTGCCCCTTGGGAAGGAGGTTCACTTGGTATCCAAAATTAAGGTTGGGTTCTCTTCAGTGACACAAGGATTCTATTCATTTTGATCACTTTTAAGTTCAGATGGGAGAACATGTTTTGGAAATAAAAAGGCCTGACTAGCACAAACATCTCCTCTCTGATTTGACAACCTCTTCCGAAGAGTGAACCACATTTGGTACAAATCCACTCTTCACCCCTTCCCAGCCCTCCTGGATTGTAATATCCCCCCTTTTAACCAGCTCATATATGTCTTTCGTCAGGTCTGTGAAGGCTTTCTCCACATTAATGGCATCTCGGGCTGATGTTTCAATGTACTTCATGCCGTACGCAGCAGCCAGTTTCTCTGCCTCATGGCGAGTCACTTGCCTCTGTGTATCCAGGTCACACTTGTGACCCACCAGAACGAATACAATTTGGTAGGGCTGAACATGTACTTTGGTCTCTTCTAACCACTCATGGACATTCTGGAAGGACCTGCGGTTGGTAATGTCAAATAAGAGAAGACCACCTACTGAGTTCCTGTAGTAGGCTCGAGTGATGGATCTAAAACAAAAGAAAGAAGTAAAGAATAAAGGTCATGCCCAAAATCTTGTATGTACTTCAATGAATTCAGTGTATTCTACTGTTTATAGTTACTGACACAGTTCTTTAGTAAAAATGATTTCCTTTTTTAACAATGGAATACAAATGTTACCCCATAATCATAATGATATGTGAATTTTCAATTGCACAAAAGTTTGAAATGACATCCTCTAGAAATAAATGCCCATGGACTTAGAGGCATTTTCCCTCGATTCAGGTAGAACCACAGCTAACTCTCCCACCCCAAAAGCTGAATAACTGAAGGAGACTTCAGTTCTGCAAAATAAGATATCCAAGTCGCAGGTTATCCTGAGGCAAAATGAAATAATGAATGCCAAAGTGTTCTGTGACTTGGAGGGCTCATTATAAATTCTAGCAGTTGAAACACAACTTTTTAAAAAGAGTATTTATTTATTTTTAGAGAGAGGGGAAACGAGGGTGAAAGAGAGGGAGAGAAACATCAATGTGTGGTTGTCTCTCATGCGCCCCCTACTGGGGACCTGGCCTGCCACCTAGGCACATGCCCTGCCTGGAATGGAGCTGACAACCTTCTAGTATGCAGGCTGGTGCTCAATCCACTGAGCCACACCAGCCAGGGCTGAAACAGAATTTTTAAAAGGATAAATTTGTCCTGACTGGTATGGCTCAGTGGATTGTGCGTCGGCCTGCACACCAGAGTGTTGTCAGTTCAATTCACAGTCGGGGCATATACCTGGGTTGTGAGCTAGGTTTACTAGTGCGGGGCATGTGAGGGGCAACCACACATTGATGTCTGTCTCCCTCTCTCTCTCCCTCCCTTTCCTTCTGTCTAAAAATAAATAAATGATATCTTTAAAAATTAATTTTGACCTTTGACAGAAAATGCTTATAAGTATATAGGTATATTGCAATACACTCCATTTCCCAATTATCACTCACATGTTTCTCTTTCTATTATTCCATTATTATTTTAACCTAATGGGGTCCTCAATGTCTTCTCTGAGGAGATACACAATTTTGTGGAGAAACACAATTTTATTTTTATTTTTCAGGCCATTGGGAATAGGAAAAAGAGAAATGTCCTGCAAAGGCCTTGAGCAAAGTGCCTGTCAGCCATTTTTCCTGACACATTTCAGAGACGCTGAATAAGGAGCCATCAGCTGGGCAAGACTGCCGAAATCACCAAAGCTTCCCCTTAAAATGACATGATTTATTTAAAGCATTATAATTAGAATATTTCTAATTAAAATATTTTAAAATATATATAAATTTGCTATACTTCTTAAACAGAAGAAACCTTATCTTTTTAAAGATTTTATTTATATTTTATTTTTAGAGGGGGGAAGGGAGGGATAAAGAGAGGGAGAGAAACATCAATGTGTGAGAAAAATTGGTTTCTTTTGCACGCCTTGGCCCGCAACCTAGGCATGTGCCCTGGCAGGGAATGGAACTGGTGACCTTTTGGTTTGCAGGTCAGTACTCAATCCACTGAGCCACACCAGCCAGGGCCAAACTTCAGCTTTTTATTTTCTTGATTTGAAGAATCTCATCATCAATACACATTATAGTACTTTGCTTTGAGTATTTTAGAGCTTAGAATTATTTGCTTGTACAACCAGTTGCTTTAGACTATTGGGCTTTTTTATCTATGTGTATTTTTAGGTTTTCTGTCTTCTTGGATGAAGAAGATAAAAATGAGGAGTGAATAGTTAAGGCTTGTGGCAAATAGATTAATGGTAACAGAATAAACATTTTCCAGAGCGTTAAAATCTAGACTAGATGACGGGAAGAGCAAACCAGTTCAAGTCTCTAGAACCAGCCCAACCAGCCCTGGGGAATGAAAACAGTTCTAAGTCCCTTATGTTTGAATATTCATGGATACATGATCAAAAGTCTTGATTTGTGAACAGCTTGGTTCAAGACATCAATAAGAGAACTGTAGATCCCTTTCAAAACTCTAAAATACATTATTACATCAGTATTAGAAAGTAACAAAGTATTTAGAAAGTAACAGAACCCCTTCTAAGAACAACATAAAGCTGTATAAAATTAAAACCTTCAGTACATCAAAAACTTTTTTTGCCCTGGCTGGTGTGGCTCAGTTGGTTGGGTGTTGTTCCAAAAACCCAAGGGCCACAGGTTTGATTCCTGGTCAGGGCACATGCCTGGGTTGTGGGTTCTGTGCCTGGTTGGGACTCTTGTGAAAGGCAACCAAACTTTCTCTCTCACATGGATGTTTCTGTCCCTCTCTTTCTCCATCCCTTCCCCTCTCTCTAAAAAACATATCAATGAGTATGTCCTCAGGTGAGAATAAAAAAAATTTCTTCAACAAAGTTCAGACAAATGACAAACTGGGAAAATATTTTCTACCATGCATGCTAGAAAAAGGGTAAATATTCCTAATCTAAAAAAAAAACCTCTAACAAATCGATATCACCCAATAATAATAAGCAGTGGATATGAAAAGGCTATTCATACAGATATTCCAATAAATATAAAAAAGACAGCTTTTTTCACTTATGAGAAATGCATTCACCAGTTCAAAGTGAGCCTGTACAAGGATATTTGCCAGTAGTGTTTGTGGAAGTGGGGATTTGGAGACAACTTAAGTTTGTAGTTATCTTTTTTCCCTATCCTTCTTCAACTACTTAACCAGTATCTTCTATGCTCAATTAATGCTCAATAGATGAATAAATGATCATAAACATGGGCTATTGAGGCCTTTTGATCTAGTTCCTGATGCTCTATATGACTTTAGTTCAAGTTGCTGTCTCAAAGTTTTCTGTGTACATTGCTCTCTGTCACTTCTGTCTTTATACATAGGCTGCTTCCTCTCTCTGGGCTTTTCTTCTGTCATACTCATCAGGCCTCATATTCTCCAGGTAGTCTTTCCTCCCTCTGTATATATTGTACATATATTTACAAATGATGCATATTACAAAGGAAAAACAAAGTATTATACAAGAAAATTAAACCTGTTCATTGATTACACATTATGTGTTAAGATTTATAGTAGGGAGTGGGCATACAAACATAAAGAAGACTCTCTGTTGTGTAATTGCTGATGATCTATTCCCCACCCCCTCCACTATGCTAGTACAGAAGTTTTAAGAGGGAAGGGCCTGTATCTGTTTTGTTTACATGACATCCCCTTGTGTAAATTTGTTCAGCAACAAGCCCAATGTGTGGAATGGAGTGGATGCTCACTGAATGTGTGCTGATTGCAAGAGGAAATCAATCATCAGTATCTATTTCATATATATATGTATATATCTATATTTCTATATATAACATAATACACCTATACCTGTACTTATGACTATCTTTACATCATATATGTCTATATATGTTGAGATGACCTGGTCACATTTAAAAAAGTATGTAGCGTAGGGACTGAGATTGATGAATTACAGCGATCAATTCCTGCTGGCTTGTTAGATACCAAGGGGCAGGATGGTGGAGTTGTGGTGCAAGCAATCTGTGTTACTGACTGGCCTTTCCTGCCAGGGCGCTTCTTTCCCTGCACAGAACTCCCAGCTAGGGGAAGGTGGGCTTAAGCAGAAACCCCCAGACCTTTGGTACCCTTATGAGCCAGCTGCGACCACGACTAGGAAGTCCTCTTCCCCCAGGGGCTGTGTAAGCTACGAAGACCCTCCCAACGCTCGCAGGTCCGGACTGTGCTCCTACCTGAACCTCTCTTGACCTGCGGTATCCCAGATCTGGAGCTTGATGCGTTTTCCTGGTTCAATCTCCACCAGACGCGAGAAAAAATCCACCCCCACAGTGGGGTCTGAAACCTGGGCAAAGCGGCCCTCAGTGAAGCGGCGGATCAGACACGACTTGCCCACCGTGGAATCCCCGATGACAATGAGCCGGAACTGGTACAGCCAGATGGCCTCCATGGCCCGGGCTCCACAGGTCTTATCCCTGGCCCTGTGTGGCGAGAGGGGTCACCCCGCCAAGGCCTCACAGAGTGAGGCTCGGTCAGGATCTAGATGCGTTGCGAGCACATCGCGTGAGGAAGCTCAAGGCGAGGTAGGCCCAGGCGCAGGGAGAGCGGAGGGATGGATGCTGTGCTCACAGAGGTGATGAAATGGCAGCAGCATCAGCACCACGCACTCTGACTCATCACCGACAACCAGGTTACTGTAATCCCCCGTGTAGACGCATCTCCTGGAGCTGCCGCATTGCCTATAAAAGGAGCGCATACAGAAACGACTGAAAACTGTTATTCCCTTCTCTAATTTTTCCACCCACCCCTTCTTCTTAATTAAAAATGTCTATCTGTCAAATTGCAAAAGTAATATCGCTCATTAAAACTAGGGAAACAATACAAAAATGTACACAAAAAGCAAAGCCCATAATTATCTGTGCCCCACCCTCCCCAAGATATTTAACAGCTTGTTATATATTCTTCCACATGGATTTCCTGGAAAAATATATATGTATATATGTACATATATAATAAAACACACATGTATACATACATACATTTGTTGCCTTTTGATTCTACAAAAACGGGATCAAATGGGACCAATACCCTGACAGTCGCTTTTAGCAATTAACAAAGGATCATAGACATCTCTCCGTTTCTGACTAATCTTTCTTTTGTCATGACAATGCTGCAATAAACATTCTCTTAAGTATAGTCATACATTATTTCCTTGAGATGGAGTCTTACAAGAGGGCTTAGGAACTCAAAGAGTATGAGTATTTTAAATGTAGTGGATGTAGACATTATATGCAACTTGCATAAATATTTACTAATTTAAATTCTAGTCAGAAATTTGTGAAAGGACTATTTTTTACATCATTTCAATCATTATATGCTATATTATCTCATAATTCTTGCCAATCTCTTGTAGTTAAATAAAAAGGCATCTCTGCTGTGTTTTACATTTCCCTGACTACTAATGAGGTCAACACCATGACTTGTGCATTGGCCATTTGTATGTCCTCTTCTAGGAATTGCCTCTTCAAATCCTTTTTATTTTTTCTATGTGATCTTTCATCACTGCTATCATGCCTTTACTCATTTTTGCTTTTTAAAAGAGTTATATCGATATATAATTCACATGTCATCTAATTTGCTCACTTAAACTGTACAATTCAATACTTTTTAGTATAGTCAGAGTTGTGCAACCATCACCACAAATTTAAAATATTTTAATCACCTCAAAAAGAAGCTCCTACCTTTTAGTCAACATCCTTGTGTTTCATTATCTTTCTAAGCAACAATTAATCTACTTTCTGTCTGTACATTTCCCTATTTTGGATGTCTGTTATAAGTAGAATCATATGATATGTGGACTTTTGTGTCTGGTTTCTTTCACTTATTATGTTGTTTTGAAGGTTCATTCATGTTGTAGCATGAATCGGTCACTTTATTCCTTTTTCATAGCTGAGTAATATTCCATTGTATGAATAGACAACATTTTATTTATCCAGTCATTAGAATGGTGGATACTTGGGTTGTTTCTAATTTTTGGTTATTCTGAATAATGCTGTTGTAAATATTTGTGTACAAGGTTTTGTTTGAGCACATGCTTTGAACTCTTCTGGGTTTAAACCCAAGAGTGTAATTCCTGGGTCCTATGGTAACTCTATGTTGAATCCTTTGAGGAAATGCCAGACTGCTTTTCATAGTGACTGCATAATTTACATTCCTACCACCAGTGTATGAAGGTTTTGATTTCTCCATATCTTCTCCAACACTTTCTATTTTCTGACTTTTTGATTCTAGAAATCTTAGGGGGTGTGGACTAGTATCTCATTATAGTTTTGTTTTGAATCTCCCTGTGACTAAGGACAATGTGAACATTTTTACATTCTTATTGGCCATTTATATATCTTCCTTGGAGAAATGTAGACTCAGATATTTTGTCCATTTTAACTGTATTATTTGTCTTTATATTATAGAGGTGTAAGAATTCTTTATATATGTAGATGTCCCTTATCGGATATATGATTTGTAAATATTTTATCCCATTCTGTGTGTTTTTTTCACTTTCTTGAGGGTGTCCTTTGAAGTACAAGGTTTTAAATTTTGAAAAAAGTAGAAATTATCTATTTTTGCTTTTGTTGCTTGTGCTTCTGGTGTCAAGTCTAAAATAATTTGCCAAATCCAAGGTCATGAAGGTTTATGCCTATACTTTTGTCTATGAGGTTTTTTTTTAGGTTTAGCTTATACATTTAGGTCTATGATCTATTTTGAATTAAGTTTATTGGGGTGACAGTTGTTAATAAAATTATATAGGTTTCAAGTGTACAGTCCTATGATACATTACCTATATATTGCATTGTATGCCCACCACCAAAAGTCAAATCTTCTGTTACCATATATTTGACCCCCTTTGCCCTTTACTACCTCTCTCTACCTCCCTTCCTTCTGGTAACCACCATACCATTGTCTGTGTCTATGAGTTTTTGTTTGTTTGTTTTTCTTGTTAGTTCATTTGTTGCTTTCAGTTTTATATGACACATATGAGTGAAATGATGATTCTTGACTTTTTCCATCTAACTTACTTCACTTAGCATGATAATCTCAAGATCAATTCATGTTGTAGCAAATGGCAGTATTTCAGTTTTCTTATAGCTAAGTATATTCTATTGTCTATATGTACCACATCTTCTTTATCCAATCATCTATTGAAAGATACTTTGGTTGTTTTCATGTCTTGGCCACTGGGAATAATGCTGCAATAAATATATGAGTGCATATATCTTTGTGAATAAATTTTTAGTTAATTTTTATATGTGCTGTATGGTTACAACTTTATTCTTTTGCATGTGGATTTCTGGTTGTCCAAGAACCATTTCTTGAGGAGGTTACTCTTTTCTTGTTGAGTGATTTTGGCACTCTTGTTGAAAATCAACTGACCATAGGCTATGGGTTTATTTCTTGGCTTGCAATTGTAATTTTATTGCTCTGTATCTCTAGTCCAGACCACATGGTCTAGATTGTTGTATAGCTTTTTTTTATTGTTGCTCAAGTACAGTTGTCTCCAGTTCCCCACACCACTACTCCCCACCCCAGCCATTTCTACCTCCCGCCCTTAATCCTACCCTGCTTTGGCTTTGTCCATGGGTCCTTTATACATGTTCTTTGACAATCCTTCTCTCTAAGCCCCCCAATATTCCCTCCCACCTCCCCTCTGGTTACTGTCAGTTTGTTCTTTATTTTAATGTCTCTGGTTATATTTTGCTGGCTTCTTTGTTTTGTTGATTAGATTCCACTTACAGGTGAGATCATATAATATTTGTCTTTCACTGTCTGGCTTATTTCACTTAGCATAATGCTCTCCAGATCCATCCAAGCTCTCACAAAGGGTAGGAGCTCCTTCTTTTTTTTGCTGCATAGTATTCCATTGTGTAAATGTACCACCATTTTTTGATCCATTCATTTACTGATGGGCACTTAGGTTGCTTCCAGCACTTGGCTATTGTAAATTGTGCTGCCATGAACATTGGTGTGCATAGGTTCTTTTGAATTGGTGTTTCAGGATTCTTAGTATATAGTATAGTTCCAGCAAAGGAATTTCTAGGTCAAAAGACAGTTCTATTTTTAGTTTTCTGAGGAAATTCCATACTGTTTCCCACAGTGGCTGCATCAGTCTGCATTCCCACCAACAATTTACTAGGGTTCCCTTTCTCCACAACCTCACCAGCACTTGTTGTTTGTTGATTTTATTATGATGACCATTCTGACTAGAGTGAAGTGGTATCTCACTGTGGTTTTAATTTACATATCTCTGATGGCTAGTGATGCTGAGCATCCTTTCATATGTCTCTGAGCCCTCTATATGTCCTCCATGGAGAAGTACCTATTCAGATCCTTTGCCCATTTCTTAATTGGATTGTTTATCTTTCTGGTGTTGAGTTGTTATGAGTTCTTTTTTTATTTTTATTTTACTTTTTAAGTATATTTTATTAATCATGCTATTATAATTGTCTCATTTTTCTCTCCTTTCTTCCTCTCTTCCCAGAACTCCCATTCCCTTCAACATCCCTCCTTTTAGTTCATGTACATATAAGCTTTTTGGCTTATGCATTTCCCATACTATTCTATTCCCCTGTCTATTTTGTACCTATGAACTATGCTTCTTATTCCCTGTACTGTTTCCTCCATTATCCCACATCCCCTTCCCCACTGGTAACCCTTCATGTGAGCCCCAATTCTGTGATTCTGTTCCTGTTCTGGTTGTTTGCTTAGTTTGTTTTTGTTTGTGTTTTTTTTTTCAATTCACTTGTTGAGATTTGTGAGTTTGTTGTCATTTTACTCTTCATAGTTTTGATCTTTTTCTTAGATAAGTCCTTTTAACATTTCATATATTAATGGTTTGGTGGCAATGAACTCCTTTAACTTGACCTTACCTGGGAATCGCTTTATGTCTCCTTCCATTCTAAATTATAACTTTGATGGGTAGAGGAAGCTTGGATGTAGGTCCTTGCTTTTCATGACTTGGAATACTTCTCTAAAACCACTTCTTGCTTGCAAGGTTTCTTTTGAGAAATCAGCTGATGGTCTTATGGGAACTCCTTTGTAGGTAACTTTTCTCTTTTCTCCTGCTGCTTTTAAGATTTGCTCCTTATCTTTTAATCTTGGGTAACTTAATGATGATGTGTCTTGGTGTGTTCCTCCTTGGGTCCAACTTGTTTGGGACTTTCTAAGCTTCATGGACTTGTATGACTATTTCTTTTGCCAGATTGGGGAAGATCTTCTTCATTATTTTTTCAAATAAGTATTCAATTTCTTGCCCTTCCTCCTCTCTTTCTGGCACCCCTATGATTCAGATGTTGGAACATTTAAAGTTGTCCCACAGGTTCCTAAGTTTCTCCTCATTTTTTGAATCCTTGTTTCTTCATTCTCTTCCAGTTAGGAAACAATAAAATTACGTACTCAAATAAGCAAATGCAGAAGGAAGGCAAAATGGAGTAACACAGGGTAGAGTAACCTATGAGATTTGGAAAAAAGTGAAAACATAGGAATTATGTTGAAGAAGAACAGCAATAACCATAATATCCATGCCAAACAAGCCACAATTTATAAAGGTTGTAAGAAAATAAAAATATCATATGAAGGGGAAAAAGAAAGTGAAGCGACTAGAGGAAGAAAGAATTATTTGGGGAGGATAGATGGAAGAGAAATAGTAAGAGTAAGGAATGGGAACAAAGCATCACATGGGGGAATATAAAGTTACAGTAAAAATAAGAAAGGGCAGGAAAAAGATAAAAGAGTAAGACAGGAGAAGGGTACAATGTAACATTTGAAGTAAAAATAACATATAAATAATATAAAAATCTAAATATAAAGAATAAAAGATAGGCCTGGCTGGTGAGGCTTAGTGGATTGAGTGCCAGCCTGTGAACCAAAGGATCACTGGTTCGATTCTCAGTCAGGGCACAGGCCTGGGTTGTGGGCCAGGTCCCCAGTAGGGGGTGCACAAGAAGTAACCACATATTGATGTTTCTCTCCCTCTTGTTCTCCTTCCCTTCCCCTCTTTAAAAATAAAATACATAAAATAGTGAATTATTCAGATTACAATGGAAACAAAAGAAATATTAAAAGCCTGTGCAAAAGAAAGAAAAAATAATGCAAATTCTGAAGAAAAAATGAGGTTAGAGTCATCTCAGCAGAGTTTGGTTGTTTGCCTTCTGTCTCCTCTTTCTGGGTCCTCCTCTAGCTTTTTATCAGTTCAAGGATGGCTCATCCAAATTCTGGCAGCACCACCTGTATCACCTTCACCTACCTCTAGAGGGGGCTTCTGTTGCAATCAGGAGAGTGGGATCCCTGAATCACCCCTGGGAGGCACTGTTCAGTCTTCTGGGAAAATTGTGGGTGTCTTCCCCCTGCCCCTGCACCACCTATCTTGGTCTATCCCAGCTTATTTCCAATAACGTATAGTCTCTGATTAACTAACTGTCTGTTTCAAGGGAGGGGCCAATCTCTGTAAGAGGGTCACTTCTTTTTTGCTTGGTGCTGATGGTGGCTCTGTGTGTGAGCTGAGGCTGGGCAGGGCCCTGATTCCCCCTAGC
This sequence comes from Anoura caudifer, assembly GCA_004027475.1. NCBI lineage: Eukaryota > Metazoa > Chordata > Mammalia > Chiroptera > Phyllostomidae > Anoura > Anoura caudifer. The sequence continues at coordinate 109,391 of PVKU01005772.1, forward strand.
TGCACTGATTTCTGATCTCCCTGCTTTGCTGGTCTCAGTGGAATAGGGCCCTAGGAACTAGTGTATTTTGTCTCCCTGAGAGATGTTCAAAATGGGCCCTTTAGGGATTTCTCTTTCTGTCTTTCTCTTCTGGATATGAACCTGCCAGGGGATTCTTAAGCTTGTCCTGCCTGTTTTGTGATCCTGCGCCAGATGGTGTGGCTGGGTGTGTCTTCCTCTTCCTAGGGGCTGTATTTCTTCTGAGGAGGGGACTCTGTCTGGTAAATAATCTTAGGTGCTCAACTCCTACCCATCCATTTCCCAGCCTACTACACTCATAGCAGACACCACCCCAAATTCTCCACTCTGCGCAGCCTCCAGCCTGCCAACTACACTGAGCTGGGGCCGAGAAATCCCCTTTCTGTGCACCTTTCTGATCTCTTTGCTCAGTTGCACGCAGTGGGAGCAACCTGTGTCTTCAATCCTTTCCCCTTGCTGGGAGCGCAGCTGCGCATGTAGTACCTGCCCAGCAGGCCTCAGCTCCCCCTTTAATAAGTCTCTCTGAGCACTCCCACTGAAACACTGAGTCATTGTCTGGCTTTCTGTACACATCACCTTTCCAAAAAGCCAAAAATCTCTCACAGTCATGGCTAGCTGCGGCCTGCCTCATCTACCCAACCCAGATGTAGATAGAATCTGCCCCCCACCCCAGCACTCTCCTTGTTGGCATTTGACACTGTAGCTATGGGTGTGCTGCTCACTGTGTGTGTGTGTGTAGCCTGGATATGCCCGACTTTGTGTATCCAAGTCACTCCCAATCTGGGTCTGGGGGTTCTCTGCCCTGCAAGGGGAGGGAGCCACAAAACTGTGACCTCTGACCAGGCTGTCCATGGCTGCAGGTGCAATGCTTTGGGTATTTCCCCTTCAACCTATAAAATCTCCTTATTGCCCAGTATGAAGTGTCTTCTGTACTCCTTGGCTTCTAAACTTCATATCAGGTAAGATTTCATTGAATGTATCAGGTAAGATTTCATTGAATGAGTTTAGTTTTCAGAAGGTCAGCCAGGTATCTGAGTTGGGGGCAAGAGCAAGTAGACTCAGCTTCCATCTACTTGGCCACCATCTTCTCTCTAGGAACATTTCACATATTATTATTTTCTTTTAATTTTTTCCAACTGCGACAGGATAGTAGGAAGCTAGGAGATTTCCTGGGCAAGTGGAATGAGGAAATTGAGACAAGAAAATGAAACAAGACCAAACAGTTTGAGAAACTTACAGCCAGCTGGTGAATCTTAAGACCTTATCTCCCCCAGTGAGAGACACTTGAAGGCAAATGGTTCATACCTCTCCTCCTTAACCAGAGAATGCATAGCTTAAATCACCCATGTCTGGGAAAATAGAAAACAGAGACCCAGTTAGTGCCATTTGTGTCAGCTAAACCCAAGGACGGATGGATTCAAGGTAACGAGTAATAAAAAACCCCATTAAAAGCCAAGCAAATCCAAGATAAAAGTAAAACTATTGCAGACCAAACCCCTCTATGTGCTCATTTTGATGCATCAGCATATTAAAAATGCACCTGGAAAGCTGATGAATATTCAGCTGAAACCCTTCCCTAAGATTCTCACCCACAGAAAAAAGATTAAAAGCCCTCATGAAAAAGACTCAGTATGGGTGGCTCTAGAGCTCACCCATTCTCCTTTCTGGTCATGAACTTTTTACTTCCTCCTAAACTCTAAGGATTCCCAGGAGACTTGCAGCCAGGGGAGCAGTGGGCAGTGGCAGCTCAACCAGGGCTTCTCTCAGATCCTGTTTCTAAGCCTCCCTTTTCTCTGACTTACCAGTGAGCTGAAAGCAGCCCAACTGTAGGGAAAATGGAGTCAGTCAGGCTCCCTCACCTGGATGTCCAGGCAAGCAAGGGAAGCAGTATTCCCATAACCTTGAGAGTGGGCCTGATAGGAGAATTCCAATAACCTTGAAAATGGGCCTACATGTGCAGAATCACGCTTTGTTATACAATATCTTGGCACCCTGCTGGCTTTGTGTGCATTTAATATATAAGGGAGTTAGGACTCCCTGCCAGTGTGACATGCAGCTTGCAGCGTGCATGGATCACCCCACCCTTGAATAAAGGCATGCCAGGCATTCCCACCATCCACAAATTTTCTTCTGTCTGCCTGAAACCTGTGTAAACCTGCCTGGCCTTGAAAATCTGCAAGACACCCACCTAAGCTCTCTCCTGTTTGAAATCGTTCCTTTGTTTCACTGTCCCCAGCCTTAATAAACGTACTCTCAAAATCATAGGGACTCATATTGTGAAATCTTTCCTACATGAAGTCAAGAACCCACACAGTACAGGCTGGCCTGAGGCAGGCCTGCTTCTGGCTGGTCCCTGTCTTGTAACACAACCACTTAAAAATGCAAAAATAGGTAGTGGGCTAAATTTGATCTGTGCTTCATAGTTTGCTGACCTCTGCTCTATCATTTTAAAGGTATATTCTCATATCATTTGCGAATATAGATAGTTTTATTTCTTGTCCAATTCTTGTGCCACTGATGTATTTTTTTTTTGCATAATTTTATTGACTAAACCCTATAGTATTAAGTTTAATGGTAGTGGAAGTAGATAGAAGACACTGTTGCCTGTTGTTCATCTTAGTGGAAACATTTGCAGTGATTTCCAACTAAGATTCTGGTTTTAGAACTGAAGTATATATAATTTATTATGATAATATAAACATTGATTCCTACTTTATTGAGTGTTTTTTAAAATCAGGTATTGTATTTTATTTAAAGCTTTTCAGGATTTATTATGATAATCATATATATTAATATCATATACCATATTAACAGGTTAAGAATTTTACTATTATTATTTGCAATATATATTATTAATAGTGAAATGACCTTGTATTCTTGGAATAAATCCTACTTGGTTATAATGTGTTATTTTTTTTAATGTGATCGGATGCTGGTAATGTTTTATTTAGACTTTTGTATGAATATCCAAAGGAGATACTAGTCTATGGTTTCTATTTTTGTACTATCTTTATCAGGTTTAATTATCAATGTTGTATAGTACTTACTAAATAAAAATAATTAGGACATTTTATTCCATACAATGCACTGGGGTATTTTATAAAACATTGAGACTATGTGGTCTTTGAAGTGTGGTGGAATCCCCTGTGAAACCACCTGGGGTTGGTAATGTTTTTGGGTAGTTTCTTAATAATTGCCTCTATTTCTTCCATGAAAAATAGTCCCTTTAATTTTTCTATCTCTAATGGAGTTTGCTAATTTTGACTTTCCTAGGGAGTTATCTGTATCATGTAGATTTTGAAATTTATTTGCATAGAGGTCTGCAGTTTTTTATTATTGTCTTAAATTTTTCCTGAATTATTATTTCCCCATTATTTATTTTGTATATTTTTTCTTTATCTATTCTGTTTTGATCAATGTAGCTAGCTGTTTGTCTGTATTGTTCATCTTTAAAAGAAGAGGATTTTGACTCATTAATTAGGTCTATTATTTTTTATTTTCAATTTTATTAATTTCTACTTTATCTTTATTAGTTCATGTCTTGTGTTCTCTTTCAATTGCTTTGTTGTGCTTTTCCTAGTTTTTTTGTGGAGTCCTTCACTCAGATCTTTTGGGATCTTTTTAAAAAATTGTAATAAAAAACAACACAAAACTCACCATCTTAACTATTTTATGAAAAGATTTTATTTGTTTATTTTTAGAGAAAGGGGAAGAGAGGGAGAAAGACGGAGAGAAAAATCAATGTGTGGTTGCCTCTCTCATGCCTCCTACTGGGGTCCTGGCCCACAACCCAGGCATATTCTCTGACTGGGACTCGAGCCAGCAACCCTTTAGTTCACAGGTGGGCACTCAATTCACTGAGCCACACCAGCCAGGGCCGTCTTAGCCATTTTTGAGTGTACAGTTTAGGGATAGGTACATTCACGTTGCTGTGCAATTTTTCAGTTTTTTGAACTTGGTATTTTTTTAAAGATTTTATTTAATTTTTAAAAAGATTTTATTTATTTATTTTTAGACAGAGGGGAAGGGAAAGAGAAAGAGAGGGAGAGAAACATCAATGTGTGGTTGCCTCTCATGCACCCCTTATGGGGTACCTGGCCCACAACCCAGGCATGTGCCCTGACTGGGAATCAAATTGGCAACCCTTCGGTTCGCAGCCTGCATTCAATCCACTGAGCCACACCAGCTAGGGAGATTTTATTTAATTTCTTAGAGAGGAAGGGAGGGAGCAAGAAAGGGAAACATCAACTTATGAGAGATACATTGATCAGTTGCCCTCAACTGGGAACCTGGCCTACAACTCAGGCATGTGCCCTGACCAGTAATTGAACTGGTGACCCTTCAGTTCTCAACCCACTGAGCCACCCCAGCCGTGGCTGAACTTGGTATTTAATAAATTTGTTTTCAATCTTTCATTTTTACTTCTAACAGTGTTTAATGCTATGACGTTTCCTCTGATCATGGCTCTAAATGTATCCCATAGATTCTGATATTTTTACATTATTGTTATTTGTTTTAGATATGCTACTTTCAGTTTTTATTTTTCCTTTCAACCAAGAGTTGTTTAATTGAAAGTTTAAAAAAATTCAAGGTAGAAGGCCCTTTTAAATTTTGTTAGTACTTTCTAGTTTTACTGCATTATGATAAGATACTGTTGTTTGTAATATTTGTACTTTATGGAAGTTACTGATCTTTTCATTGTTGTTCAAGTAGAGCTACCTCCCTTTCCCCCCACCACTCCCCCCACACCCCAGCCATCCCCACTCCCTACCCTTGATCCTACTCCTCTGTGGTTTTGTCCATGTGTCCTTTGTACATGTTCCTGAAAACCCTTCCCCCCTTTCCCCTCATTATCCCCTCTCACCTCCCCTCTGGTTACTGTTGGTTTGTTCTTAATTTAATTGTCTCTGGTTATATTTTACTTGCTTGTTTGTTTTGTAGATTAGGTTCCACTTATAGGCAGTACATTTACAGGATGGAATATTATGCAGCAGAAAGAAAGAAGGAGCTCCTACCCTTCACAACAGCATGGATAGAACTGGAGAACATTATGCTAAGTGAAGTAAGCCAGGCAGTGAAAGACAAATACCATATGATCTCACCTTTAACTGGAACCTAATCAACAAAACAAACAAGTGAGCAAAAAAAAAAAGTTACTGATCCCTTTTGGTGACCTAATGTATTGTCAATTTTTGTGACTGTTCATTAGTTTGTAATACAGAAGATCAACATTATTAATTATATTATGTAGATCCTCTATGTTATTACTTATTTTGGCAACTTGATCTGTCTTGCATTAAAGTCTCCTGTCATTAGTGTTTTTTTAAATCTATGCCTCTATGCATCTCCTGTGTTTTCTGCTCCATAAAACTGATTGCTTTGTTATTTGATTCATTTTGAAGTATAGATTTTAGAGTCAAAAGTGCCCTTCTTTTTCACATTAAGTGCTTTTTATCTTGAATTCTACTTTGTCTAATATGAGAATCGCTACCCCTGATTTCTTATTGTTTCCATTTCCCTGGTATATTTTTCCCTTCTTTTATTTTTGGCTTTTTTGAATCACTTTGTTTTCCATGGTCTCTTACATGCAGCATATGATTGTGTTTTATTTTGTGAGTCAAATTGAAAATATTTTACTGCACAAATTCAGCCCATTCATCTTTGTCGACATTACTGATATGCTTGCTTCAATTTAGTCTTATCATTATATATATTATGTTATATTTATGCTTCCTTTTCTACAAGATGTGCTTTTTATAATTATTTGCTTATTTATTTATTTACTTTAATATACACAGAGGTTTATTTTTCTAGTGTTACATTTGTAGTTCAACTTTTTGAAGTAATTACAGAATCAAAACAAATTTCAAAAATAATACAAAAAGGTCCTTTTTACCCATCAAAGCTTCCCCCAACAATAGTATTTGCCCAACTATTGTACTTAAACTTTTATAAATCGCTTACAGCCATGTTAGTGCAGAATTTTCTAAGTTCTATTTTGTTTAAAACCTTTTTTTCTATTGTATAAGCTTGATATTAAAGACTAGCTTCACTGGACAAAAAAAAAATTCCTTGCTCCACACTCTTTTCTTGAATTCCTTAAATATGCTGCTTTGCTTCGCATGTTATTTTTGAAAGCCTGATTTGAGATTAATTCATTTGTCTTCATAAGTTATTTAATCCTTTTTGCTTAGAGGCCTTCACAATACATTTTTGTTATCTTTCATATCTAATAGATTTATTAAGCTGTCTTTTTTAAATTTATTTTTTATTTTAATTGTTCTTGTACAGTTTTCTGTCTTTTTGCTCCCATTCCAGCCCACCACCCCAGCCTTCCCCCACCTCCCATTTCCACCCCCGCTAGTTTTTGTCCATGTGACCTTTATACTTGTTGCTCCAAACTCTTCCCCTTTCCCCCTGAAATTCCCTCCCCTCTCCCCTCTGGTGACTATCAACCCCTTCTCAATTTCAGTGTCTTTGGTTATATTATGCTTATTTGTTTGTTCTGTTGATTAGGTTCCTGTTAAAGGTGAGATCATATGGTATTTGTCCTTCACTGCCTGGCTTAGTTCACTTACCATAATGCTCTCCAGCTCCATCCATGCTGTGGCGAAGGGTAGGAGTTCCTTCTTTCTTTCCGCTGCATAGAATTCCATTGTGTAAATGTACCAAAGTTTCTTGATCCATTCATTTACTGATGGGCACCTAGGTTGCTTCCAACACTTGGCTATTGTAAATTGTGCTGCTATGAACATTGGGGTGCATAGGTTCTTTTGGGTTGGTGTTTCAGGGTTCTTAGGATATAATCCTAGCAGTGGAATTGCTGGCTCAAAACGTAGATCAATTTTTAGTTTTCTTAGAAAATTCCATACTGCTTTCCATACTGGTTGTACCAGTCTGCAATCCCACCAACAGTGCACTAGGGTCCCCTTTTCTCCACAACCTCTCCAACACTTGTTGTTTGTTGCTTTATTTATGATGGCCATTCTGACAGGTGTGAAGTGGTATCTCATTGTGGTTTTAATTTGCATCTCTCTGATAGCAAGTGATATTGAGCATCTTTTCATGTGTCTCTGGATCCTC